>ML781189.1:91328-108571 GCA_009831015.1 Picea engelmannii | reverse complement strand
CTTGGCCTGTTTCTTTCTAGTTTGTGTCTGATGTTACATGAACTTATCGTTGATATATAGATCTGTTTTCAAGCTAATATCAATAGAATAGGAAGTGGTCGTATCTTGTTTTGTCCACAGGATCCAGCGAGGAGCAAAGGATCGAAGTGCAATGAGGAGCGTGCAGGGACAAACGTCGATAAAGAGGTACTTCTGTCCTCCTTCCTTCTCATGTGTTAGTTTGTATAGATTTGAAAGGAAGTCAGTGTCCACGTTAAGCATTTTTTGTCTTAGAGTTAGGGTCAAGCTCTTTGAGGAAATCTACTTGTCCGCAGGGAGATTTTCCTACAACAGAAATCACATGTCACATCCCAACCAATGGTAAAACAAATTCAAGCCTGCAAGACAGTGAAAAAGGTTCAATCCCTTTGCCATCAATTTAATTTAGATGCAGTGTCTCTTGACTTTTATCCTCATAGTCTTTTTTCGAGTGTATGCAATAAGGTTGTTCTATGTGAAGTTTTCATTTGAGTATTTGAAACAGTCATTCATAGCTTGTAGTAGTGGTTTAGTTGATGTAATACCCCAAGGTCGAGCCCCTGTTGATTTGTAATTATGTTTAATGATGTGTATAGGTTATTGAGCCAATTATTTATAAGCTAGGAGGCTTATGTGTTGATTAGGCTAGTGAGCCTAGATGTAAAGGCCAATGAGCCTATTTTTGTATATATAAAACTCAGATCATTATTATAATACATCATTGCATGTAGACCGACCATGATAAACGAGGATGGGGGACTAAGCTCCAATAGGAAGGGAAAGGGAAGGAGGCTAAGAGGTTAGGAAAGGGGGTTAAGCTTGAGGGCTTGCCTCCAAAGGATTATTATAATATATTCCTAAATGGCTAAGGTTTGGAAAAAACCCTGTTATCCTAATTTCATTTGGGGAAAGGAACAAACTCCATGTGGAGAGGAATGAGCTCCCAAGAGAGGCAAGTGTCAACATGGGCGCATGCATATTTATGTGGGAAAATCCATCGTTGTGGGGGTTCGTTGACCATTCTTGCAAGTTTTTTTCCCATTCACTCACGGACTGAGCAAGCATGTAGTTATCCATTTTTCCGCCATTGTTGAACCCTCTTCCATCGTGAACCTTTGTAACTTGTGTGCACTGGTATTTTTGTTGAGCCCGTACCCTCCCTTACCCGTGTTTTCTACTGTGGTTACCCATTTGACTTAGGAGATGGATAGAAGAAGCAGGTTTTTAGGCATGTGGTTTTGAAGAGACAGGTTGTTAGGCCCGTGGATTGAAGAAGAAAGTTTTCACGCCTATGAGAAACTCTCTCTAGGTGAGAGAGATTGTTGGGGAAGTGATTTCTCCCGGAGGGAATCCAACAACAACTACAGAGCTCTGAGAATTCCTGATCTGAACTGTTGGTGAAGCCCTAAAAGGGAAGTGGAGCAGTGGATGTATTGTGGAACAATGAAGGTGTATATTCCCGGGGTGGGAGAGGCATGTGGGGAATGAGAGTCTGTGAGCGATGGGCGTAAGTAGGCTCCTTGGAGGGAATCCTTCTTGTTGCATTGTGCAACTTTCCATAGTCTCATCCTAGCCTAGGATTTCCTTTACCCTGGGTAGAGTTTAGTCCCAGCTCGTGGGTGACCCATTGTTGATAGCTTAGAGCAGTGTGGTATAAGGCTGGTAGGTTCGTGGAAGGTATTCACGCAATTGGTGTGCTTCAATTAAATGATAAGTATCATTTATGTGTTAATATCAAATGATGTGTTCAGTGCATGTTTGTTATTTATGAGAATTGCATGTGTTTGTTGCATGTATGATTTACTATTAATTCCGCATGAATCTGTGTATGAGAAGAATGTTTATATCTATTAAATTTGTATTATATATGTGTTGTGAGTGAGTGAGTGTGTGTGTGTGTGTGTATCAGAGTTTCAAAACAAAGTAGAGGTTGTTTTATGGTAGTATGTACGACCCTAGGATGGCTGGGTACGTTACAAATTTGGTATCACATCGAAGGAAAGTTTTGTAGTGGCGCTTCCTGCCCTAGGTGGTCAGGGATGTTACAAATTGGTATCAGAGCATGAGTGATTTTTTAAGTGGCATGAGCCACCCTGGGTGGTTGGGTATGTTACAAATTGGTAGCAGAGCCCATTTTTCGATACTAAGCCTAAATTGGGCCGTACAAGTGGTTTTTGAAGTAAAAAATTCAGAGAATTAAAATTACAAAGTGCCAAGTGGGCGCTAAGGGAACACCTTGGTGGTGTTCAGAAGATTAGGAGGTATATAAGTTTTATAAACCACGACAATCATGGTATTGTGCCACAAATTTGAAATTTGGGCTGTAGGATTTGTTCGTAAGAAGACAAGCTCCTCATAATCGTTGGATCTGGATTTTTAGTAGTCTGAGGGTTGTGCGGTGTTTTAGCAGGGAAATCCTTCGAAGTCCTGTAGTGATTCTTAGTTGTAGATCATTCAGGAGGAGTAGATTTGTTGGATTTCCCATGTGGTTTGGTGGTTCGATGTTTGGGGAAGTTCGTTTATGATTGCGCGGTGAAGAAATCGTTGAAGTCCCGAAGAGACAGGAAGCAATTTTTTGGCAGTTGACAGTTTAGGAGTTTTGAAAATGTGCATATGAGAAGAGATCTTCTAAAGTGTCGAAATCGTGGAACTCCAGGGTGGCGTGGACTTGTTCGACAATTTGATAATTTGGCAGTTTTGAAAAAGTGTCGATGAGAAGAAATCCCCAAAGTCTTGGTTTGTCGAAGTGACATGACATGATGATGTCACTAGGGGTGACATGGACCTGATTGTTAGTTCAACAATTTTGAAAAGTGTCGATGAGAAAATAAAATTTTCGAAGGCTCGAAGCTATGGGAAGCATTTGTTCGGTTGTTGGTAGTTTGACAGTTTGGTAGTTTTGAAAAAGTGTCAATGAGAAGAAATCGTCGAAGTCCCAAAGCATCGGATATGACATGGCATGATGACATCACCTAGGATGAGGTGGACCTACCCTAATTCTGCCACATATCACTTGTTTTTGTACTTTTGACAGGCCCTTAGTACTGATTGGGACCTGACATGTGTCACTTTACGGTGGGGCCACGTGTAACCACATTGATAAATGAAATTTGTACTACATGGAACCTCAGAGTTTAAGAAGTTTTGGAATTCGATGTTCGGGGAAAACTATTGGAAGAAATTTTGGATATCCAAAGTCCCAGAGTCCCAAATTTATGAGGTCATGAAGCACCGAAGTGATATGGATTGATGACGTCAGTTGGGGTGATGTGGGTACATAATATGTATTTCACGTGTCAGTGTGTTTTGTGATTTTAAAAGAATGATTTTCCAGTTAGAAATTGACACGTGTTACCCCTCAGATTGGACCACGTGATTGCTTCTAGTGTTCTTCCACGTGGCGCTAGATCTTGCAGTCCAGAGACTTGGCACTCTAGAGGATCTTGGTTAAGAGTTGTTAAGTATGAAGACTCCCGAAGCTTCTAAGAGTGGAGTAAATCCTCATTGTTTATCGAGAGAGGACATGCGAAAGTAGATCCCGTGGTCCAAAGACTTTGTACTCCAGAGGAATTGTGTTATTGGTTGACTAAATCAAGAAATCTCGGAGGCCGAAGTTAATCTCGACCGTTGATCGAGAGATGACACGTGGAGGAAGGAGATAATATCTAGTAATTAGACACCCCGAGAGATCTGTGAAGAAGTGCTTTTGAAATCCCCAAAGCCTGAAGTTCTGTAGTAAATCTCATCCGTAAGATGCTAGGAAGACATGGACCATTAATCCACCGCCCTTCGCAAGTTCACCAATTCGGCACTCTGGGGGATTTGAGAGAAGAAGGTGTGAAATTATCCGAAGCCAAAATCTTCGAAGCGCAGAAGTTCCATATAAGCATCTATTAGCCTAGCTCTTGGTCACAACCCGTGGTCACATGAATTTGGGGGCTGAAGAAAAAGGGGCTAGCGCCCAAAATTTTGTTTTAAGAAAAGGAAAGGGCTTAGAGAAAGAGCCTGTGAGGTTCTTGATTGTACATACCTACAACTAAAGAAGGAAGGAAGGCCTGTAAACCTGAAGAGAGGATCCATCGTAGATCTAAGAGCCAATTCGACTATAAGTTGGAAGAATCCATGTATAGGATTGCATCACTGAAAAGACAAATTGTTCAAGTATCCATAACTTCTTTCTCAAAACTCAGAATTGAGCATCGAAGTAGGCATTGGAAAGGTATTGAATAGTAGAAGATAATTGTTTATCCAGAAATTGGATCTAAATAGTTGATTTCTCAGGAAATCAGAAGAAAATAAGTATGATATATATTAATGAATAAGAATGGTTCATATTTTCATGAAATTATTAAGAGTAGTTGGACTGACAAAGTTTTCTTGGCTGCACATTTTTGGAGAATTAATAGTTTTCATATTAGAGTCAGAACAGAGTGTAGAGTGATGGATGATACATAGATATTTTATAGTCAAGAAGATGAAATCAGAGGGATTAATTTCCAGTTGGGTATGGAAGGAACCAACTCCAATGGACATGGAAGAGGAAAGGAGGAAGACATAAATATGGTTGAGAACCTCAGGAAATTGCAGATAGATTTCCAGAGGCATTAGGATAATAATGAGAGGCTTATGAAGGCCAAGGAACAACAGGAAGAATTCAATATGAAGTTAACGAAAATCTTGGACAGAATTGAAAATAAGTTGGATAAGGAGAGTGGCTCCAACAAATCAGGAAGCCACGAGACCCCTTAGAGAAAAGGAACATAAAGGAGTGATGGAAGACATCACCATCACTCCCAAAGGAATTACAAAAAGAGAGCACACAACAACTCAAGTCCATACCCTGGTAGGAAGCATCATAGGAGGTCTGGGGTGGATAAATTGAAAGGACAAATGAACAAGATAAAACCTCATAATTTCGATGGAGAGCACAAGAAGGATGAATATGTTGAGGCATGGATGCTAGGCATGAGGAAGTACTTCCAATTGCATAACTACTCTTCTCATGCAGAAGGAATAATCGTTATTTATTAGCTGAAAGGAAAGGCATCCATGCGGTGGGAACAACTTGTGTAAGTGCAACACATCAGAGAGAAAAATGTGAATTGAAAGGAATTCAAGAAGAATTTTGAGAAGAAATACATGACTAAGAGGTATTATGACAAAAAGATGAAATAGTTCTTTGAACTCAAACTGGGAAGCATGACCATTCACGAGTATGAAAGGAGATTTTTAGAACTGTTGAAGTATGTCTCCTTAATCAAGGATGAGACAGTAAAGATTCAAAAATATTTGAGTGGGCTGCCATCTTTCATCAGTGACAAGATTTAATATGATGATCCCAAGACTTTGGAGGAAACCATAAGGAGATACAAGTTCTTATATGATCAACATAATGGAAATCCTACTTTCCAAAGAGCTTGGGAAGACAAGAATAAGTTTAAGAGGGAACAGAGGCAGAAGGGGAACAATCCACCATTTTTCATAAAAAATCCTTAAGGAAAACCATCTTTTAAAGAGCACAGAATAACTGAGGTAGGTGGGAAAAGGCCAAGGTAGACACTCATTCAATGTTGGGGCTATAAAGGAGACCACAAGTATAGATATTTTCCTCAGAAAAGTGACAAAGTGAGAGTTGTCCACAATGTACAACAAGCAGAAATAGTGGAGTACATGGGAATAAGTGTACCTAGGATCTATGTAGCCTTGACCAACAAGCAATAAGAGTTTCAATCACACATGATTGAAGTAGAAGGTATGATCAATAACCATGCTTTTACTATTTTATTAGATTCAGGAGCTAGTCATATATATATAAATCCTAAGGTAGTGGAAAGATTACATTTGTCAAGAAGCAAGAATGATAAATGTTAGTTGGTACAACTAGCTACAAGAACCAACAGAAAAGTTGTTGAGTTGGTTAAATCATTTCCAGTGAACATGAATGGGATAAGTACCAAGGAAGATTTGAACATCCTGTCATTAGGTTCATATGACTGTCTAATTGGTATGGATTGGTTGGAACAACACCATGTTGTCTTAGATTGCCATAACAAGGCATTTACTTTCCTGAATGAGGAAGGGAACCCAAGAACAATCCAAGTTATTCCTAGGGTAGTTACTGTCTGAGAGATATTAGCAATGCAGCTGAAGAAGTGTTACAGGAAGGGCTGCCAAATATTTGCAGATCATATGGAGGAAGCACCTAAGGATAAGGTTCCAAATCTAGAGGATCACTCAGTCCTGAAATATTTTGAAGATGTGTTTAAAGAGATACTAGGACTACCCCCAAAGAGAGATATTTATTTCTCTATAGATTTGATGCATGGAGCAGCTCCAATATCAAAGAATCCCTACATAATGAGCACACCAGAGCTGAAGGAATTGAAAATGCATCTTGAAGAGATTTTGAAGAAGGGGTATATATTCCCAAGTGTGTCTCCTTGGGGTGCCCTAGTTTTATTCATGAAGAAGAAAGATGGGACATTGAGATTGTGCATTGACTTCAGACAATTGAACAAAGTGACTATAAATACAAATTATCTTTTGCTAATGATCGATGATCTCTTTGATCAGTTAAAGGATGCAAGGATATTCTCAAATATTGATCTCAGGTCCGATTATCATAAAGTAAGTATCATATATGACGACATTAGCAAGACCGCCTTCAGGACAAGGTATGGTCATTACGAGTTCACAGTGGTGCCATTTGGGTTATCAAATGCACCAACTGTTTTCATGTGCTTAATGAATGGTGTTTTCCAGGAATATTTAGATAAGTTTGTCATTGTTTTTTTGGATGGCATCCTTGTATATTCCAAATCAAAATAAGAACATGAGCATCATTTGAGGATGGTGTTACACGTGTTAATAGAGCACTAGTTGTATGCCAAACTGAGCAAGTGCTCATTTTATCAAAACCAAATTCACTATTTGGGACATATCATATCCGAAGAAGGGATAGCAATGGACCTTGAAAATATTGAGGCCATTAAAGGGTGGAAAACACATAAGAATGTGACAGAAGTTAAATCCTTCATGGGTCTAACTGGATACTATAGAAGATTCATTGTAGGGTTTTCGAGAATTTCTCACCCAATCACTTCCTTGCAAAGGAAGGGAGTGACGTTTCAATGGACAACAAAATGTGAAAAGAGATTCTAGCAATTGAAGCAGTTGTTAACCAGTTCTCCAATTCTAAGGATTTATGATCTAAATGAATATTTTGTGGTTTTCACAGATGCATGCAAAGAAGGAATTGGTGTATTCCTTAGTCAGAATGGGTTTGTGATATGTTTTGAATCCAGAAAATTGAAAGAGCATGAAAGGCTCTATGCCACTAATGATTTGGAGTTGGCATCCATAGTGCAAACCTTGAAGAAGTGGAGGAACTACCTAATGGGAAAGAGGTTTGAGCTGAGGAAAGACCGTAATGGTATGAAATACTTGTTTTATTAGCCAACTTTGAATGCCAAGAAGAGTAGATGGTTGGAATTCCTCTATGAGTATGAATTTGATATTAAGCACATCAAAGGAAAAGAGAACAAATTGATTGATGCACTCAACAGGAGAGTGCATCAATTGCATACTACAACCATTACCATGTATCAAAATGATCTTAAAGGAGGAATTTATGAGGATGCAAAAGTAGATTTGAAGTATATGGAGTTGGTAACACAATTACAAGAGGGTAAAATGAAATAGAAAGTTGAAGATTATGAATTGGGAAATGATGGAATTCTCTTGTACATAAAAAAAAATTATGTACCCAATTCTCATGAATTGAGGAGTATCATTTTGAAAGAGATGCATAATCTACCTTATGTGGGACACCTAGGATATCATAAAACAATGGCAACAGTCAAGAGCCAATATTATCAGCCAAGCATGAAAAAGGAGATTGTTGAGTACATTGATAAATGTTTGGAGTGTTAAAAGGTCAAGGATGAGCATAGACACCTAGTTGGGTTGTTGCAACCATTGCCCATTCTTGAGCGGAAGTGGGAAGTGGTGACAATGGATTTCATCACCAAGTTTCCCAGAACAAGAAAACAACATGATGGTATCATGGTGGTGGTTGACAAGATTACTAAAGCTACCCATTTCATTCCTATGAAGGTTACTTACAAGGCAACCAATGTTGTTGATATTTATATGAGGGAAGTAGCACGCTTGCATGGAATACCCAAGACAATTGTGTTTGATAGAGATCCAAATTTTACCTCAAAGTTCTAAAGGGGATTATTCAAAGGGTTCGAAACAAATCTGAACTTCAACACAACTTATCATCCTGAGTCTGATGGGAAAATAGAAAGAGTGAACCAATTGATAGAGGATATTCTAAGGATGTATGTGATGGACAAACCATCTAAATGGGAATATTATCTGCAGTTGGTAGAATTTTCCTACAACAATGGGTACCAAGCATCCCTGAAGATGAGCCCATTTGAGGCACTTCATGGAAGAAAGTGCAACACACCAGTAAGTTGGGACAACTCAACAAATAGAGTAGTGATTGGGCCAGATTTTCTCAGTGAAATGGAAGAGAAAATGTTGAAGATAAAACATAATTTAAAGGTTTCCCAAGACAAGAAAACAATCTACACTGACAAGGGAAGAACTCACATGGAATTTAAAGTGGGTGATCTTGTTTTCTTGAAGGTGAATACCAATAGAAGTTCCCTAAAGTTGGGAAACTGTTCCAAGTTGGCAGCCATATATTGTGGGTCATTTGAAATCCTATAGAGGATTGGACCAATAGCTTATATGATTGCATTGTCTGCATCTATGTATATACCTAATGTATTCCATGTAGCATTGCTTAAGAAATATATACTTGATGGTAATCATGTTATTGATTGGAATGTGATTCAGGTGGAGCAAGAAAGTGATTTTCAGGTGCATCTGGTACACATTCTGGACTGGAAAATCAAACAGCCTCAGAATCTAGCCATAGGGTTTGTAAAATTCCAATGGACCTGGTACGGTCCTGAGGACACAAATTGGGAGTATGAAGATGCTATGCAGACAAAATACTCACATCGTTTTGAAGATTTTGAAAATCTTGTTGTAATATGTAAACATGATGCATTGAGGACAATGCATAAATAAAGGGAGGGTATTGTAACACCCAAAGGTCTAGCCCCTACTAATTTGTAATGATATTTAATGATGTGTATAGGACGGTGAGCCAAGTATTTATAAGCTAGGAGGCTTATATGTTTATTAGGCCAGTGAGCCTAGATGAAAAGTCCAATGAGCCTATTTTTGTATATGTAACACTCATATCATTAATATAATACATCGTTGCATGTAGATTGACCACGATAAACGAGGATGGGGGAATAAGCTCCACTAGGAAGGGAAAGGGAAGGGATCTAAGAGGCTAGGAAAGGGGGTTAAGATTGAGGGCTTGCCTCCAAAGGAATATTATAATACATTCCTAAAAGGCTAAGGTTTGGAAAAAACCTTGTTATCCTAAGTTCCTTTGGGGAAAGGAATGAACTCCAAGTGGAGAGGAACAAGCTCCTGAGAGAGCCAAGTGTTAACCTGAGCGCATGCCGATTTATGTGGGAAAATCCAACGTTGTGGGGGTTCGCTGACCATTCTTGCAATATTTTTCCCCAATCACTCATGGACTGAGTAGACATGCAGTTAGCCATTTTTCTTCCATTATTTAACCCTCTTCCATCGTGAATATCTATAACTTGCACACAATGGTATTTTTGTTGAGCTTGTACCCTTCCTTACCCATTTTTTCTATGGTGGTTACATGTTCGACTTAGGAGATGGATAGAAGAAGCAGGTTGTCAGACATGTGGTTTTGAAGAGGTGGGTTGTCAGGCCCGTGGATTGAAGAAGTAGGCTTTCAAGCCAGTGAGAAACTCTCTCTAGGTGAGAGATATTTTTAGGGAAGTGATTTCTCCTGGAGGGAGTCCAACAACAACTACAAATATATGATAATTCCTTATCAGGCCTGTTGCTAAAGCCCTGGAAGGGAAGTGGAGCAGTCGATGGACTATGGAACAGTGAAGGTGTATATTCCCGGGGTGGGACAAGCATGTGGGGAATGAGAGTATGTGAGTGGTGGGCGTAAGTAGGCTCCTTGGAGGGAATCCTTCATGTTTCATTGTGTATCTTTCCGTAGTCTCAACCTAGCCTAGGATTTCCTTTACCTTAGGTGGAGTTTAGTCCCAACTCAAGGGTGACCCACTGCTGATAGCTTGGAGCTGCGTGGTCTAAGGCTGGGATGTTTGTGGAAGGTATACACACAATTGGTGTACTTCAATTAAACAATAAGTATCATTTCTGTGTTTATAGAAAATGACGTGTTCAGTGCATGTTTGTTATTTATGAGAATTGCATGTGTTTGTTGCATGCATGATTTACTATTAATTCTGCATGAATATGCGTATGAGAAGAATGTTTATATCTGTTAAATTTTCATTATATATATGTATATCAAAGTTTGAAAAAAGAGTAGAGGTTGTTTTATGGTAGTATGCCTGGCCTTGGGATGGTTGGGTACATTACAAATCTGGTATCACATCGAAGGAAAGTTTTTTAGTGTCGCTTCTCGGCCTGGGTGGTTGGGGACATTGCAAATTGGTCTCAGAGCATGATATATTTTTTAAGTGGCATGACCCAGCCTGGGTGGCTGGGTATGTTACTGTTGAGGCCCCAAATTGGCCAGAATTTTGAAAGACTTTGTAACTTCCTAGAGGTTTCGGCCGCACCCTTTTTCTATAATACAAATCTCCCATTTTTTGTTAAAAACAAATGCTCATCAAACATAAGGATTTAACTAATTAATACAATGCGATCTTTAACATTTTAATTTTATTTAAAAGATATAAAAAATTTATTTATTTTGTAAAGAGGATTTACTTTGTTATTGTTAAAGTTTATTTAAGAAATTTTATCAAAATTATAAATTTAAATTGATAAAATTATATTTTTTAATATATAAATAGATTTAACACATTTAAACATTCTTAATACAAATAAATTGTACAATATTAATTTACAATTTTGTTTTTTAAGTAATAATTAAAAATTGTTTATATAATTAATATTATCCATATTTCATAAATATATTATGAACTAACAAATAAAAATCTCTTTGTAAAATGGTATTTATTTGTAGAATGTTATAATTGGAAGCATCCTTTTTAACTCTTTGATAATTTGTGATCATCAAAAGCTTTATATAACTAGCACAACCAAAGTTATGTTGCTGATGAACATCGATAGGAAATGACAATTGTTATGACCAAAGGGGAGCATACAGAGGGCTAAATGTATATGATATGACCCTATTACATATATATTTACACATTACATGTACATTTAGGTCCATATATGCAGCCCGTTGGGGTCATATCATATAAATTTATCCCTGTGTATGGTCCCTTGGGTCATAACATAGTACCCTCCTTCAAAAAGATTTGTCCTCAAAGATTTGCAATTAAAGGCTTCACATGTGATGAAACCAACTAATATGATTTTATTATGCTCCTTCTTTCTTCATTCCATTGATGAGGATCTATCCATCCAAAATTAATTACTTTGGTGCGTTGTTGTAGCGTTGAACCTTGGGTCTTCCCCTATGCCAACAAATGATTTTGTTGCCGGGACCTGAAACTGTGATTGATGGGAACTGAGGAATAAGAAACTTTGTGTAAAGATCTGACCTGAAAATGTGAAATCGCTATGCGTAGATCTGTTTCCCTAGTGCGCAACATTCCACTTGACCTGTGACACTTTGTGCCAAGAAAAGAGGTAAGATATGAAGAAAAGAGGTAAGATCTGGAAGCTCTGTGCTTTGATAAAGGTAAGAATAGTGAAAATTTCTATATCTGAAAGCTTTGTTCCCTATAAAAGTAAGATAAGTGGAAATTTTGGTTTTAACAGTATGGATCTAGGTATGTTTGATAGATTTTGTCCTAGCTTGAAAACTAGGGCACTAATAGATGAAAGAAGGTTTGACATGTGTATATCTGATAAGAATAGTGAAAGATATGTTATACCTATGCATAGAAAGAATTTTTGGATTAAAAAGTGGATGCAAGATCCTAGAAAGAAATTTTTGCAGGTTAGCTACCATGATCCTAGCGCGCAGTACAGGAAAGACTAGGAATCATTTAAAAGAAAGAGAGGATTAACCCTCTGTTACAGTTGCAGAAAACTGGGACATCTTTCTAAGGAATGCCCTGGGAGAAGACCTAGTTGTCTTTGTTGCAAATCTATGGACCATGAAGTATTGGATTTCCCTAGAATGATTGCTAATCTTGAAGGAATGAACATGAGACAAGAAAACCCTAAGGCAGATCCAGAAACTACGATTATGGTAGAACCCCAGAAAGAATTAGAGAAAGTATTGCTACAGATAGAAGACACCCTGGATGACCACCGACATGTCATCTTATCAGAGATCTTCAAAGAAAAAGAATGCATTGAAGCAAGAATAGGAGACTTCGACATTGACTATGTTCTAGATGAGGAAACACAGGTGAATATCATGACAAAAAGAACTTGGGAAGCTATAGGAAGGCCTGCTATGATTCCTTCATTAGGAGGAATAGGACTATTCAAAGGAAGGTTCATAAACCTATGTGGAAAGCTCACCCAAATACCTATGAATGCCAATGGGACTTCAACAGAGGAGGATTTCGAGATTGTTAAATTTATTGAGAACACCGCCCCATTTACTATGTTACTAGGAAAACCTTGGATTGAAAGATATCAGGCCAGAAGGAAGGAAGAAGAAGAAGAAAGAGTTAAAGGATTTCATGGCTAGAAGGATCGCACACTTGATTGAAGAACAAAAGAACAGATCAAATCTATTTAACATCAAAGACCCGGATGCCGAAGTTGCGAGAACACTAGAATACCCATAGAAGATTGAAGTGCCTATTCCAAATAAAGAGGAAGTATCACCCTCGAATGTTAGGAAAGAATCTCAACAACGTGAAGTAACTATGCCAAAAGAAGATAAGAATCAGAATGGAAAAAGACATATCGAGATGAAGCTCACTGAAAAGAAGGCCAGAAAGCTAATTAAGAAGAGAGGTAAGATCGAAAAGTTACAGAAGGTTCCAGACAGAACTTCATAGAGGGAAAATTTGCAAAATTAGAGCTTCGTCGGGATAACAGAACAACGTCACATGCAACTTCGCCAAGCTGAAGCAATATGGTCATTGGGAACAATATAATTGTTCAGCTGACCCCCCGAACAGGTAGAAAGGAATTTATGGCTTGCCACTAGACAGTTGGACCACGTCATAACGTACGTAACAAAGTTAATGAAGGTTTCTCACCCATTGCAAGAGATCCATTGCCAAGTTATCTATTTATCCCGTTGCGCCATGCACCGAGAACACTTTTTCTAACCGTGAATTTGAGCCCGCAAACTCGTTGATTTTACACAGTGATCATTGCGTTATTTCCCTCTTGACCATTGCAGCGTTTAAGTTACTCCTCGAAGCCAATATTTCCAACCACGAGCATGTATGTCGGACGAGTTCAGCGTTGCATAGAAAGTTGTCGAAGAAGTTCTCATCGAACTCATGACTGAATGAGTAATGTCGATGTTTGTAGGTATACAAGTGTCATCGATGAGAGGACTGCAAGCCTCTTTGTCTACTGCTCACAGAGCCAGATCATCCCGACCCTCAGCGGAAAAGAGAACCAAGCACAAAGACGACCTAGCAAATGTGAAGTTGATTCCATCTATATTGTCGAAATCATCCCAGCTCTGGCTGGCGTGGTGAATCATGATAGTGTGCCATGATATTTTGAGTACACCATAGTTATTGCGTACCTCCTGAAGGGGATACGCACAGTTCGAACAGAGTAGAATAAGATCACAACATTAAAGTTCAGCGACTTCAACCTCGGAGATCGCATGATTTATGGTATGCTTTCCCCGTACAAGTACCTAACCAGAACGAAAGGGAAGAATTCAAAGATAATTCCCTAGCCATGGGTGATGAACATCACGCAGTCCACCCTGCTAAATTTCATGAAGATCCCACACTTCGGAAGACACCAGGAAGTCAACGCATGTGTCATGCTGCTACTGTCATGTTACCATGGTGGCTACTTATGGCTAGACCGTCGTATTACAGCTGACCCAATGTTGATCCATAGGATCACAGGACTGAGTATGCAAGGACCCGACCCACAGGACTTCTACCCAGGAAAGGCCACAGATCATGCGCTAGCACAGAAGATCAAGGATACATATGGTGATGTTGAGAAGGGAACAAGAGGATACAAGGTAGCTTCCATCCAGAGTGGAACAATGCACCTAACATGTCAATTGATAGCTGGAAAGTTAGTAAGGAAGAACCGACCTACACAGGTCACTGGCTTTGTCGTTGACCTCGCAGGGAAGTGTGCGGAAGGCCTACAGATGAACTGGGTGAAGTACCTAGTTAACCAGTTGGAACCAGATTGTCGAGAAGCACAGGATCAGGGTTATGAATTTAATTTTAGCTGGCTCCTGATCCTCATTGCATTTGTTACCTAGGAGATGCCGGAAGGTGCAACCTTCCCAGACATAGAGTTGTTTGAACCACTTGCTACAAAGTTCACTACCCTTTGGTATTCAAGTGATATGAACAAATAGTGGCAATCGAAAGTTGTGTTTCATACATATTACCTCCAGCTAAAGAGAGCCATCGAAGCTGAGCCCCGCATGACTCCGAACACCTTACAAAGGTTTCGACCCCTAATGAAGTTCACAGCAGATCGACACTTCACCTACATTACAGCGTGAGCAGATGCACATAAAGAGCAGCTCTATTCATATTATAAACTTACAGAAGAATGCCTTGAGGAGATCACTAAGGAATGGTCTGCTGACCTCCTTATCCCCACCAACCCTGCAAAGATATCTGATCTTAACATCCCAAAGGACACTCATAAAGAACAGAATACACCCAAGAAGACTGAGGAGGTTCAAAATTTAAGCAGCACCTAACGAAAGACTACTTTAGTGTCACCTGACCGAGGGGGTGGTGACGAAGTAGAAGCTAAATAAAAGCCAGGCGAAGTAACACCGCCCAGAGATGAGGTTGACCCCTTGAAGAAGAGGAAGGATCCCCCCTCGAAACCTTCTTCTCGGAAGAAATTGAAAGCCACCATGACCAAGATATAGATTGTCCTCACCTCTGATGATTTTGACTTCATCATAACATCCCTGAACGATGCCTCACTGGAAATAGAAAAGAAACAAGAAGCCAAGCAGGAAGAAATATATGATAGAATTGAAGTCAAACTCTGAGGGGTACAGCAGTCCCTTCAGTCCAGACGCGTAGTCTCCACTACGCCCCTGTCATCGGGAGAACCAGAGTTGGGAGATGAGACAACCCAACTCCATAGACTAGCCGATATAGTCGAAGCTCGCCTTCGACAACCATAAGAAGAAACAGAACAAGCCATCCAGGCCTTGAAGCAAGTGCAAGGCGTACTCATAGAACAACGCAACGTTGTAGAATAGGAAAATATTGCTCTCCAATTGAAGTTCGATGAAGAAAAATCATAGATACAACAAGAAAAAGAACAGTTGCTCGCGGAGCAACTCGAAGTGAAAGAAGCAGTCAGCAGAGCACTTTTCTCTATGACAGACTTAGAAATAAGGGCAGAGGACCGAGTCACGCAACACGTAGAGAAGCTCTCAGAAGCTATCCAGTAGCTACAACAATGCATAGCAGACTTAGAGCTCCGCACAATGCCTCAGACTCCGCAGGATGTAAGGGATCAAAGAGAAGAAACCGCTCGGAGCGCAATTGAAAGAATAAAGGCCCTTGCCATGGAATGCAAGAAACTAAGTAATCGCAGTGCCCAGACGTATGAGCAACTCACTGAGAACCCAAAATTACAGGCATTGGAGTCACAACTGCAAGAAGAAAAGCAACAAGTAGAGACAATACAGGTGTAGCTGAAGCCGCTGTCAGCTGTGGAAAGAATGAAGCGATCCCAAGATAAATTCACCGCCCAATAGTAGATCCACACTCTCCAAAGCAGAGTTATGGAAGTAACTCAGAGTCTCCAACTTGTACAAGATAAGGCTTACCAATTTTTCACAGAGGTCGAAGGCCGAGGAGCAGAACTGGAGCAGGTTGTCACTGTAGCTAAACAACGCCTAGAGGGACCTGTGAACGAGGTAGTCATCCAAGAGTTCATTGAACAAGAGGCTTTTCCATAGCAACAAGTTGAAGAAGCTCGAGCCAGGCTCGAGGCTTTCGAAGCAAAACTACCCAGATCAGAGTGACTCGAGACGAGTCACAAGTGAGTGTTGGGGGGTCATTGGCCCTTGACCAAGTTTTGGGAGATCCTTGGTCAAGTTTGACCTATTTTGGGACTTCAACATCCTGTCGAAGGCGAAACACAAGACGAAGTAGAGATCATGGGATCTCGACCCCTTTTTGGGTCCTTTTTGGGATTTTAGATTATGTAACGGGTATGGGGATGTCAACCCATGGGTTTACCCATGTTTAGGCCTATTTTGTAAAGTATAAATAGATGTCTAGGCAATGTAAAGAGAGGCATATGTATATATCTATGTGATATTGGGCTAAGTGCTAAGTATGGATTGTAGATGCTTTTTGCATATTGTGTGAGATTTGCAGAGCTATGTGCAAGTAATTGTAAGAAGTCTTAGTGTTGTACCCTAACTCAAAGAAGGAGGATCTGGCGGAGTGCGTGTAGATCTCCTGTCTTTTGCGGAGTAGGATTTTGATGCTATGTGCCTGTAAGAAGCTTGAATGAAGATAATAAAGAATAAGAGTTGGTGGACGTAGCCCCAGGATGGGGATGAACCACATACATGTTGTGTTGCTATGCTTTGTGCAATGTGTTGATGTGTTTATGTCTTTACTTGCTAAGTGCTTTGATATAGATATATAGTTTTGTTTATGCTTTATGCTAACGATGTATATGGATGTTAGATTTGACCTATGTGAATGTGCTTAGTGCTTGAATCTTCTATATCTAATCTACCTCTCTATGATAAGTGCTTAGATACATCAGATCTCAATGAATGATGCAATGCTCTGTTTTATCTACAGAGTAGATAATGGTCATATATTGATGAATTATCGGTGTTAAGTGCTCTATTAAGCATTTTAATCACAGATCGGTGTCCCAGCTAAGGTTGCAAACACCTGAGTCTTACAACCACCCCTGCCTCTACCTCGGGTGAGACTTCATCTGCTTAGTAG
>ML781189.1:49212-67866 GCA_009831015.1 Picea engelmannii | reverse complement strand
GTGGGTGGCAGTGTATGTCATTTAAGCCTGGGCCGAGTGGAATCCACCTGTGACCCCTGGGCGACGTGTCACCCCATCCGGGGATTAATTTATATTATATTATTAATATAATTAATTAATATTATATTATCAATATAATTAATTAATATTATATTATATAAAAATTTAATTTATATTATTTTTGTGTCATTGTTTATATTATTTCTATATATTATAATTATAAATAGAATCTTGATTTATATCAACATTTTTTTTGAATTTATAATTATAAAATTTATTAAGATAAATTATTTATCTAATTATGATTTGTTTTTTTATATGAGATTTATATTTAATAATTTTTTCCCCGGATGGGGTGACACGCAGTGAGGAGGTGCCACCAGGCTTAGCACTAATCCTGGGCTTAAATGCTGATGGCCGCCACCCACACATCCGCATTTACGATGGTGGACGACCATAGAAGCAGCATCACGATGGAGGGACTCCTCCCTCGCGCGACCATTTACTCCCTCTGCGTACTTAGAATGGTAGGGGCTAAAGGTGGTCAAGTGATCTCGGCGTCTGGTTATGTGTTTTCATTTGAGCCTGAACAAAGCGGGATTGCTCCGGCTTCGGCTCTGATCTTTGCTTGGAGGCTCTGGTGCAGTCTTGCGTTCCTCTTGCCCTGGCTCACTACCCTTACACTGCATCTTGGCAAGGATTTTCCGAGCAGTTTGTCTTTGTGTGAGCCGAGACAGAGCCAGCCTGCTCATGCTCTGTACCTGCAACCGCTCGCGTCCTGGCTCTTACGCTTATCTCTGCACTCGCTTTGTACATTCATTCATCCCCAGGATACCATGGCTAGAAAAAGAGGAAGACCTCGCCGTGGCTCAGCTTGGAATGCCCACAAGGCGCAGCGGCGATGGAAAGAGAAATTTGAGCATGCTCTGGCTTTGGCGACCTCCATGCTTCGGAAGAAGGCTCGAGCTGAGAGATTGGCGTTGCTCGCCACCATTGCAGAAACGGGAGTTGGCTGTAGCAGAGAGGACAAGACAAGGAAGGAGGTTGGAACAGAGGATGCGTATCCCGCCTGTATTGTGGAGGAAGACCCGTTTATGGAAGACCTGTCGACTGCGGAGGAGCCCCGCGCCACAGTGGTGACCCACAGGGAGGAAAGCAAACCCAATTTCGGTATGGATGAAGAGTTCCCCGGCTGCATTGTTGAAGAAGTTTCTTGGCAGGCTATTGAAGCAGAGTTGAAAATGGACAACACTCGCTCGGTGAGGAAGGATGTCGGGGATGGTGCGAAGCAGAGGGAGTTCAACGACGTGGGTGGCGGTCTGCATGTCTTTCTCCTCTGTGCGGAACACCTGTCCCTGGTGTTCGAGCTCTGAGGCCACATGTCTGACCTGGAGCATAGGGCCCTCCTCATGGGCCAGCGCCTGTACATACTTCTCGACACATATTCCAACGTTCCAGCTCAATGGAAGTGCCCCCTCTACACGCAGGCTTTTTCCATCCCGGCTGGGTCCATGTGGTAGACTAGAGATGGCGACAGGTCACCGGGTACCTAGGTTTTTATGCTCTCTTGGTTTTTTAGTCTTTTTATGCTACTGTTTTACATTCTTTTGGACTATAGACATCTGTCCTGGTTTCCTCCGGGCAGGACAGATGCTACTATCATACAACTGTTATTTGCTCTCCACCTATGTTGGTTTCCAGTAATCGACATCATTTTTGGTGACTTAGACCCATGAAACTGTATATCTTGTTAAATTGTTTTGTTAATCTAATATAGCATGCTCTCCCCCTTTTTTATTTAAAAAAAAATATATTTAATAAAAAAAAATTAATTTTAATTATACATTATATTATAAATAACACATAAAATACAAGTATTTATAAGAAACACATAAAACATTAACACTAACACATAAATATAAGTATTTTTATTGGTTTTAGCAAGCATAATGTTAATATTAATATATTTTAAGTTATTTTAACAATTAAATTAAAATATAAGTATTTTTATTGTTTTGTTTTGGGATTTATTATAAACTAGCAAGCCACATAATTGTGGTTGATTAAAGGTTGATAAGATGAAAAGAATCCTTAAAAGAATATATTAAATTTTATTATTGATTAACAAATAAACTGTTGAGGTTCATTTATCTGGTGTTAATATTTTAATTTCTGTTAATCACGAAAGTTAATGATTGAAATCACAACCATTTATTTTGTGTGACTACTAAGAATATTCCAGCCATATTTAATCATGTCCATAGAAAACATATTAACCACTAAACCCCTATTAAATCTGCCCATTGTCAATAGGTATACGCCTTTCAACATAATGATTATTTTGTTGGTTTATTTGAAAATAAATTATTTAAAATAAAAATAAAAATACTAACATACAAAATTACATTATTTTTTAATTAAAATTAAATTATTTAAAATAGTGGTCAAAATACTAACACATAAAATATAAGTAATTGAAATTTTTTGAGATAATAATAATAAAAACTACATCAAATAAATAAAAGATTAAATTAAAAAAAAATAAAGATATTAAATAATTATATATTTTTTTAAAGAAAAAGTGTTCAATGTAAATCAAATGTATAATAACAATATATTATATCAAGAAAAGTTTCAATATTTTATATTTTAAACCAAATGTCTAATAACAATATATCAAGAGAAAGATAATTTTTTATATTTTTATTTACATTAAGATATTTTAAATTTGACAAAAGATATAAATATATTGTATATCTTCTTGAAAGATTCCATTAAAAAAAAAAAATTGATGAAAATTGATTTCAATATAAAATATTAAAATAAAATAATATACTAAAATAAAACACCATGGCATGAAAGGATCTGTCACCTTTGTATGAACAAGTTATTTGTATGAGAGAACATTAGTTGTATGAATCTATTTACTAAATCTATCACGATACTCATAAATGGATTTCAATTAAATATTTTACTACTACAAATCATAATTGCTTTTAACCCCTTCCTTTGCTTTTTCTTGACAATCACAATTTGCAACACCAAAAATCGAAATGCATAAATGCATACTTTAATTTTAAATATTCTTATTTGGATCAGATAGATTTTACACTTCAATATCATATGCTATCAATGTCCTTAGAACATGTGTGATTTTAAGTTTCCTTATATGTAATATATCGCGTTAGTTCAAAGTTCCTATATTTTTCACAAAGGAAACACTTAATTAGATTTTTTTTATAAAAACTTCATTTACATAATGTGTTGAACACAAACCAACCTTGTCATGCAATGAACATGCCCCAATGTTGCAATCTGACGAACACAATTGGACGTTATAATGTGATGACCATACTAATGTTGAAACATGTTGAAAACAGTAATGTCGCACAATGAAAAACATAGTAACGTTGAAATATGAAGAACATAGTAATTTTACAATTAGTTGAACATAGTAATGTTACAATGTGATGAACATAAACTGATGTCACAATGTGATGAACATAGGAATGTCGTGGCAATGTGGATAGTAACATCACAGTGTGACGTTCATAAATAGACATTGCAATGTGTTGCAAATCGCCTTGTCGTCACAATGGGACAAACATTTCCTCACATTGCAATGTGAAACACATATAGTGACGTCTCAATGTGACAAACATTTCCTCACATTGCAATCTGACACACATATAATGACGTCTCAATGTGACAAACATTTCCTCACGTGGCAATGTGACACACATATAGCAATGTCTCAATGTGACAAACATTTCCAAATGCCACAATGTGTCAAATATAGTAACATTGCAATCTATGAAACATACTAATGTCATAATGTGACAAACATATACATGAACATAATAATGTCGAAATATGTCAAACACGGTAATGTAACATAGTGAGAAACCTAGAAACATTGCAATCAGTTGAACATAGTAATGTCATAATGTGATGAACATAAATGGATGTCGCATTGTGACAAACATAGGCATGTCGTCACCATGTGGATTGTAACGTCGCAATGTGGTGAACATAAACAACTTTTGCAATGTGTCACACATCACCTTGGCGTTGCAATGTGATGAACATTTCCTCACGTTGTAATGTGATGCACATATCCCGACATCGCAATGTGACAAACATTTCCAAATGTCGCAATGTGTCGAATGTAGTAACGTTGAAATCTACCAAACATAGTAACATTGCGCAATGTGTCGAACATAGTAACGTTAATCTACCAATCTATCAAACATAGTAACGTCACAATGGGAAAAACATTTCCAAACACCACAATGTGTCGAATATAGTAACATTTCAATCTACCAAACATAGGAACATCACAATGTGATGAACATATACAGACATCTCAATGTGATGAACATATACAGACGTTGCAATGTGATGAACATATCCCTTTCGTCACAATGTGACAAACATTTATGTACGTCTCAATGTGATGAACATATATGGATGTCTTAGTGTGACGAACATATCCCGGACATTGCAATGTGACGAACATAGACGAACGTTGCAATGTGATGAACATAGTCCTATCCTTGTAATGTGACGAACATATCCATGTGTTGCAATGTGATTCTCATATTATGATTTTGCATTGTGAAAGACATTTCCAAACATTGTAATGGGATGAACACATCACATTGTCGTAATGTGATGTACACAACCCAATGTCGCAATGTGACAAACATATACCAACATTGCAATGAGACGAACATTTCCCAATGTCACTATGCGACGAACATAACCCATTATAGGACTGTGACAAACCTATTCCAACACCATAATGTGAAAAACAAAAACCTTCATCGTAATTTGATTACTATAACCTTACGATGTCATGTGATGTCACATTGTGATGAAAAAAACATGAACAACATTTCAATGCAGTAGTGCCATAGTAAACTTTGGTTAAATATAATCAACATAGCCCACCATAATCAAATCCACATGATCAACAAAGATTAGCCATGGGAATGGTCAACCATAATAAACCCCGGCCAACCATAGTCAACCATGGTCATGGTCAACTACATTCAACCAAGGTGAAGGACAATCATGATCAACCATAGTCTCAATGAAGAACATAAACGAACGTCTCAATGTGATGAACATATATGGACATTGCAATGTGATGAACATATCCTTGTCGTCGCAATGTGATAAACGTAATTGGTCGTTGTAATGTGACGAAGATATACTTCTCGTCTTAATGTGATGAACATATCCTTTCATTGAAATGTGATTCCCATATTCTGACATCGCATTTTGAAAGATATTTTCAAACGTTGCAATGCGATGAACACATCCCATTGTTGCAATGTGATGTACACAACCCAATGTCACAATCTAAAAAACATAGAGCAACATTGCAATGAGACGAACATTTCTCGACGTCACTATGCGACGGACATAACCCAGTGTTGGGTTGTGATAAAACTATTCCAATACGATAATGTGACTAACAAAAAAATTCGTCATCGTAATGTTATTACTACAACCTTAGGAAATCATGTGACACCATAATGTGATGAACAAAACATGATCAACATTGCAATGTAGTAGTTCCATAGTAAATTTTGGTTGAACATAATCAACATAGCCCATCGTAATCAAATCCACATGGTCAATGAAGGTCAGCAATGGGAATGCTCAACGATAATAAACTAGACCAACCATGGTCATGGTCAACCACAATCAACCATGGTGAAGGACAACCATGATCAACCATAGTCTCAATGACTAACATATACGAACATTTCAATGTGACGAACATATACAAAAGTTGCAATGTGACGAACATTTCCCTGTTGTCCCAATGTGATGAGCATAAATAGACGTTCCAATGTGACAAGCATATCCATGTCATCGTAATGTGACAAACATATCCTTGCGTTGCAATGCGATGCTTATATTTTGACGTCACATTGTGAAAGAAATTTCCAAACGTTGCAATGGGACGAGCACATCCCATTGTCTCAATGTGATGTACGCAACCCAATGCCACAATGTGAAAAACATAGACCAACATTTCAATGAGACAAACATTTCCCGACATCGCTATGCGAAGAACATAACCCACTGTGAGACCGTGACAAACCTCTTCCAACACCATAATGTGACAAACAAAAACCCTTCGTCTTAATTTTATTACTGTAACCTTACGATGCCATGTGATGAAAAAAACATGATCAACATTGCAATGTAGTAGTGCCATAGTAAAATTTGGTTAAACATTATCAACATAGCCCCCCATAATCAAATCCACATGGTCAACGATACTCAACCATGGTCATGGTCAATTACATTCAACCATGGTGAAGGACAACCATCATCAACAATAGTTAACATTTCCTTCCCAAAGTCAACCAAGGTCTACCTATTTATTAATGTATTATCTACCTTAATAATGTATTTACTAATGTATTAATACTTCAATATTATATGTATTAATGTGTTATTACTTTAATAATATATTATTAATATATTAATAATTTAATATGTTACATTATAAATTAACTTGTTATTAATGTATTATTTTACCACTCTATTAATACTCTATTAGTGTATCAATACTATATTAATGTTTTAATTATGTATTTATTAATGGATTTAATGTATTAAATGTTTTTATTATTATTATTATTATTATTATTATTATTATGTAATATTAATGTATTAGTTTATTAGTGTATTAATACTTTAACAATGTATTAATTAATATTGTATAAATGTATTAATCAATTTATACATTACATTATCCTAATAATGTATTAATACTTTAGTAATGTATTTATTAAAATTGTATCAATGTTATAATTAAATAAAATAATATATTACAGTATACATTAATGTATTAATGTCATTCATAGTCATGACCATAAGAAATCATGATTATAATGAAACATAGTTATCTTCAATAAATGTATTAATATATTACTACTATTTTGATAATTTATTATTAATATATTAATATTTTAGCAATTTATTAATTAATAATGTATTAATACTTTAATATGTTACATTATGAATTAATGCATTACTACTTTAATTTATACATAAATAATATAATGTAATGTATAAATAATTTATACAGTAATTTAATAATGTATTAATACTTTAATAATGTTTTACTAAATACATTTAGTTAAGTTCAATGTATTACTATTTTATTAATGTATTACTTTAATAATGTATTTGATATATTATTAAGATATTAAATGTTTTAATTAATTAATTAATACATTACATTATTAATGTATTATTAGCGTAACATTTCTTTATTAATGTATTAATCAATAAATCAATATATACTTTAATTTATTAATGGATTATTAATATATTAATAATTTAGTATGTTACATTATACATTAATATATTAGTAATTTAATTTATATATTATATAATAATATATTATTAAATACATTAAGGTCAATGTATATTATTAATACTTAAATGGTAATATATTTATAAACGCATTTAATTTATTTAATGTGTTATTGTATTTAATGAATTATTAATGTATAACTTTATTAGTGTATTAATACTTTAACAATGCATTAATTAATGATGTATTAATTTATTGATACATTAATAGACTATTAGTTTATATACATTAATACATTATTATTATATATTATAATTAATTAATATATTAGTTATGTATTAATACTTATAATTAATTAATACATTAATAGTCTTCCAAGAAGGCATGTGTATCATTAAGTAGCAACAACCATTTTAATCCTGTCATTTTTCACCTTTCAAAATTAATAAAACCAATCCACTTATATCAACCAATTTTATAAAATGGTTATTACTAATATAATATGATAATATACATAATGATTTAATATATAATAACAAAATATAACTAATTAATAACGTAATTCAACTTTATATAGATGCTTTTGTATTGTAAACTAGCACAACCACATGCTTGTGGCTTGATGAACGTTGAAAGGCATATTTCATTTGCAAACAAATCCTAGGCCTATTTCATTTACACACAAATAAAATAATATGTTGATATAGTTTCACATGTACAATAACTTTTTGAACACTTGAGTTTACATAACTTCTATTACGGATTAGAGCTCCAATGTATTTTCTGTAGGATTGGGTGTTGTTCGCCTGTTGTATTACAATGCAGCTGTAAATATCGATTGTTGACAAGCGAACAGAACAAGCCAAAGAAAACCCAATCATAAAATAATTTCATAGTGTTTCGATGAGTCATGAATGAAAATTACCTCTTTCAGGAGACTGCAACCACCATTCAACAGACGACAAGTCTTCCAAAATATAAACCTGTCTTCCATATATCAAAAGAGGCGATGCGTACAACACTCGAGTTACAGTTTCCATACGCTCATAAGAGAATTAGTATTTCGTCTGCCCGTCTTCTATATCACACAGCAGTTAGCAATTAATGAACAATTATAACCACCAACCGGTTAAGGTAACATGATCTAACCAGTCATAGAATGAAAATAGTTATCAGAAAGGATTACCTTGGGTTTCACTGGCACTAAAGCCCGTAAAGAAGATGAAAGATGAACAGGCACATAAATGGTGAGCTCTTTCCTTCCATAATCTTGTAGTACCCAGTACAAATAATCCATAGCCGTTTAATTAAAATAAATCATGGCCACCGTTCACATCCTAGCAGATACATACAATCCATTTGAGGTAGTGCAATCATAATCCTTGTTAATCATCTTAAAGTGGCAATCATATAGCCTTACAGTAATTTTTTAATATGATTAGGTAAATGTGAAAAAGTAAACATGTGAACTCATGTATTCATAAATGCAAACGTGGCAACAATAAAATCTTGCATAGATATTAATCCTTGTTAATCATCTTAAAGTGGCAACATATAGCCTTACAGTATTTTTTTAATATGATTAGGTAAATGTGAAAAAGTAAACATGTGAACTCATGTATTCATAAATGCAAGGAAGTTATGAGCAGTAAATCACATTCATTGATTTGGGATGACTACTAAGAATATGCCAACATCTTTAATTGTTGGTTGTAAGATTAAGATTTAAGGTTAAAAGATCATTAAATGTGCCCATTGCCAATAAGTATACACCTTTCTACGTAATTATAAAGAAAAAAAAACTAAAATAATTCAAATACTGTTTTCTTGTAAATTATGAAAAAAAAAATAGAATAATTCAACTTTATATAGATGCTTTGTCTTTTAAATTTTGAAAAAAAAAAAACCTAAATCGTATTTCATGATGTTACAATCGTGAGAAGATTCCTTACATAATAAATCATGCATAACGTGATATCCTGACCTCATAGACCATGCTTGACGTAATTACGCCGAAAGGCGTATACCTATTGTTACGCCGAAAGACGTATACCTATTGACAATGGGCATATTTAATAGGTTTTTAGTGCTTAATCAGTTTTGTATGGACAAGATTAAATATTGATGGAATATTCTTAGTCGTCCCAATAAATCAATGGTTGTGATTTCAACCACTAACTTTCTCACTATTATAAAGACATCCCTTTACATGTTTAATTTTTTACTTTTACTTAATCATATTTAAAATTTACTATAGTGACTAACTGATTGCCACGTCTGAGTAATTAATAAAATTTATTACTTTTCATTTCTCCGACAGTATCGTTTACTCTCCACTTCCTCTACCGTTTTCCCTCCCCGTCGCTTTCATCTCCACTTAGTCGACTGTTTCCTCCCGTATTCCATATTCCATTAGGACCGCGTTCGGTGTCGATTCCAATTCCCTTGGATTTACGCCGACGGTTTACTGGACAATCTCAGTAATCGACCTATTAAAACGAGAACCAGCGATTCAGAGATCTCAACTCTTGTTATGGAGCGGAACTCTAATGACGGCATTTTTATATATATAAGAAGCAGGCGTATTATATTCAATCAGTTCGACCTTGACCTGAGAGGAGATTGGGGGCAACACTATTAAGTCAGCTCGGCCTTTAAGTCGAGGGAGAAGGCTCGACCTACATCTATAACCTGGTTGAGGGTCGAGCGCTCGGTTATAGATAGAGAGCCGGGTCGAGTCCACAGTAATGGAGTCACAGAGAAATGTTGAAATTGTTACAGCGTACACTCATCGGCGTTCACCAGCAGCGGGTGATGCGGTTTACCAGCCGTAAGCTTTTCGGCGTTCACCAGCCGTGAGTATTCATTAGCTCACTCTTGTCTCAATTCGTGACCACTAAAATTTATAATTTTCTGAATTTTATAAACAAATTGAAAAAAAAAGAGAGTAGAACTTTAGAGTACGTTTCTACTTGTCTATTAAAATTTATAATTTTATAAATTTTATAAACAAATTGAAAAACAAAGACTAGAACGTTAGAGTACGTCTCTACTTGTCTACTAAAATTTATAATATTCTGAATTTTATAAACAAATTGAGAAAAAAAGAGAGTAGAACGTTAGAGTACGTCTCTACTTGTCAACGTACAGCGTGATATCAAAATTCCAACGGCGTGATATCCCAATTCCAAAATATATTAATAGACTCATCTGATTTGGAAATACCAATCCCCGTGCCGCTCATGTCATTATGAGGCTATTTGAAAATAAAAAAATCTATTTCATTCAAAAATGCGTGGTACCTGCCTCTTTTCTAGTAGTCGGGATTCAGAAGAGAATATTTAACCTTCACCATCATACATGAGACGAGGGCGCACTTGTGGCATGGCTTTAGAAAACTGGTCCTTGCATCGTAGCGTCATATCGTGAGCCTGAGCATGACTATAAGTTCTACGGGCTTTCGGTTCGTAGAACAAACACGCCTTCTTTTAGGTTACCAGAATTTGTTCATCTGCCATATTTCATGGATTCCACTGCTTCACGGTCTCCGTTAGATGCAAGAACACCGTCGATACAGGTGGTACTGGTGCCATTTCCAGTGCAAGGACACCTCAATCAATTGCTATCGCTGCACAAGGACTAAATGTTCTCTTTGTCTCCACTTCTACTCATATCCAACAAGCTCGTCGTCGTGTTCAGGGATGGAATCCTGATCACTTCACCATTCGATTCCACGAATTGCCCATGCCCTCCTCCTTCGATCAGCGGCTCGATCTTGATAACAAGGAGCATACATTTCCCGTGCATTTGATTCCTCTGTTCGAAGCTTCGGAAGATCTCCAATAGTCTTTCGATCGTCTGATGCAGAGCCTTTGCTTCTCCAATACGAACAGAATTGTTATTGTGCATGACCCGTTGCTCGGATGGGTTCAGACTGTGGCGGCCAAATATGAAGCCCCTGCCTACGTTTTCAAATGCTTCAGCGCCTACTTCTCCGTGGTATACGACAATGTAATTGGATCTCCCGAGTGTGTTGTTTCATGGAAACGGTGCTCCCCACAGAGATTTAATACCTTTGCCTCTCGCCAAAGATACGGTCTACGACTTTCGAAAGGACACCTTATCAATAGCTTTCGCTCTCTGGAATCCGAATTCCTTGATGCCTTACTGGACCTTGAACGGCGGCCACAAGATTACGAGCAGAAGCCGCTATGGGTTGTGGGCCCTCTTCTTCCTCAGTCCATTTGGACTGGTAAGAAGGGTAATTCAGATGCTAAAAGTTGCTTGAGAGGGCTGGACGACCAATCTCCGGCTTCAGTTGTTTATGTTTCGTTCGGTACAATGTGTTCTCTATTGCGGGAACAAATCCAAGAATTGGCTCAAGGGCTGGAGGCGAGTCAAAAGCCCTTCCTTTGGGTAGTCAGGGTTGCAGATAGTGCTCGTTCCATAGTGTTGGATGAAACTCAGATGGACTGGATAAGCGAGCTGCTTCCGGAAGGGTACGAGGACCGAATCGCAGAACGCGGCTTCGTGGTGAGAAACTGGGCGCCCTAGCTTGATGTCTTATCGCATGAGTCCACCGGAGGTTTTGTAATGCATTGCGGGTGGAATTCGACGTTGGAGAGCATCAGCGCAGGTGTTCCCATGGTGGCTTGGCCACAACATTCCCATGGTGGCTTGGCCACAACATTCCGACCAATTTGCCAACTCGATATTGGTGGCGAAGGAGTTGAAGGTGGGCGTGGAAGTGAAGAAGTGGACAAATGCAGATGAGAATGAGTTAGTCACAGCGGAGGAGGTGGAGAAGGCGATAAGACGAGTGATGGAGGAAGATGAAGAGGGAATGGAAATGAGGAGGAGAGTCAAGGAACTCAGAGACGTTGCTCGAACTACTGTCACAGAGGGAGGATCGTCGAGGAATGAACTAGACTCATTTGTCGATCATTTTACATCAATACTGAACGAACGAAATCTAACTATGATTTCGGCCAACTGTGATAGTTAGTAAGCAGACCTGCGAAGGTATGAAATTGGAGTCTTCCAATAATTTATTGCGTTAAAGTTTATGTTCAATTTATTGCGTTAAAGTTTATGATGTATGAGATAGATGTAGAATGATATGATAAGCTAATAATGTGTATTGTTGTAATATCTTTACTATATGTATTGAAAAATTGTTAAAAAGATCAAGTTGGTGAGGGAGAAGAAAATGATGGAACTTTTTTTTTTTTTTATGGATGGTCTATCATGAAGTGTAGATATGGGTTCTCAATGTATCCACAATCATCTATGTGAGTTATAGAGAGTTATAGGGATAGTTTCTCTAGGGTATATACAAAGGAGGAAACTCCTAAAATATATTAGGAGATAACAGAAGTGGAGATGGAATATTAGGAGATAAAAAGGTTGGGCTAGAAAGGAGACATCAAACCAGAATTGAATAGTGAGAGATAACAAAGATTGCACACTCGACCACTGATAACTATAAATTCAATGAAAAAATTGGTTACAAGACAATTCAAAATATATATATATATGGTAGCATTGCACTTCACATCCAATATATGGCATCACATGTATTTATTCAATGAACATGAAATTAATGACCTCAATCAACACATGTCTTAGTTATCTAAGATTAAAGATTCAAACTTAGGTTATCTAAACTCAAAAATTAAGTATAACCTAAGATTGAATTGATAAAAGTAATTTAAATACTATGAAAAAATAATTACGCCGAAAGCCGTATACCTATTAGAGATGGGCACAATTAATCACCTTTTAATCTAAAATTCTAATCTGATGGCTAACAATTGAAGATGCTGGCATATTCTTTGTAGTCCTCCCAAATCAATGAATGTGATTTACTCTTCATAACTTCCTTGTTTTTTTGAATGCATCAGTTAACCTGTTTACTTTTTAACATTTACCTAATCATATTAAGAAATTACTGTACCACCATATGATTGCCACGTTTAACTGATTAACCTTTGGAATTACCACATTTGAAATTAACTTTTAGATTTCCTCAACTCTATGTGCGTTTCAACTGTCCGTCCTGAAATGCACATAATATGAGTTGAGTTGAGCTTCATATTAACCTCTGAAAGACCTCTGAGTATTGCAGTCGACATTCGATCCCTAGCTCGCGCCGAGAATGTCACAGTATGCCTTGTAGAAACCAATGCGGTCCTCTTGATTTGAGTCATTGCCTCTCCCGCATTCCACCTGGCCATTGATTATGTTGGTCACCACTCAATATCCCGACACTCTGCCCGCGGCCGTATCATTGCCCGACGGACTCCATTTTCCAATCATCACAGTGGGGGGGGAAGGCTTCAGAGACTATGTGGTCATCCAGAACCAGATCGTCGTCTTTAACAAAATGGTGGGATTGGACACCACAATGCCCGAGTTGTTTATCAGATCGTACCCTAACGCTTTCTCGGCAGCTTCGTAGTTGCTCTTTCTAGTCACAAAGCGATACGGGCATTAGACTAAAACTGTGTTTGGATTTTCCTAATGTGTGTGCAGAATTGAAAACGAATTAATAAAACTTAGATGTACAGGATATATCACCCAGTTAGTTGAATGGGTCCTTGTCCATAGTACATTTCTTCAGGATAGACATCTTGCTCCTCTTTGAAGCAGTAACCCCACGCGTATGGGTCGTCCATTTCAGCTGTTTGGGAGGAAGCATCGCCTTTCGGCATTCACCAGCCACTTTGTGGCTGTGCTAGTTACTTTGTTAAGCATATGTACAACATTGGACAACAAGAAAAATATTTGTAGTGAAAGGAAAACTAATGGATGGCAATCAAATGCTATAGTCTTGCACTTAGGCATATACTAATAACAAAAAATATTTCAACGTGGATAATGGATAAAATGTTCCAATGTCCCCCTTAAGTAAATATTTTTATATCAACTTCATATAATTGAAAGTAAAAAAAAATTGTTTCTTTTTATAACCCATTGTGAGGGAAATGTGTAATTCCCTCCTTGCTTAACATAGAGTTGACAAATGGCTTTTAAAAAATATTAATAACAACAAAATATATCTCAATGTCCACCTTAACTAAAATAATTTTATATAAACTTTGTATATATATTGGGATTTCTTAGTGGGTCTAATTGTTAAGAACATGTGTTTCTTCCTTGGAGGTCACAGGTTCAAATCCATAGGGTGTAGAGTATAGGGTCTCATACACCAATTGGTGTCTAGCATGTGATTTGAAAGGGTTTCATCTGTAGGGTGATCCAGATTCGAGGTTCAAAGTCTTTTGTACTTGCTGTACTCTGAAGAGGTTTGTCAAAATTGTAAATGAAAATTGATGAAATTACAGATTTTAATATATAAATAGATTTAACACCTTTAAACATTCTTAATACAAATAAATCTTACAATATTAAGAAACAAATTTCTTTTTAAATAATTAAAAAAATACGTGTATTATATTTCTCGTTGAAATTTCGCAGCATGAGGAATCTAGGGTCCCTAACATAGATGGATATATATTGTGGTCAACATGGAACAATAAATCCTCTTGTAGAGGGGTTGGATGCATAGCTTGTTACATAAGAACAAACATTTCTCCTCACATTCATCTTCATAAGAAAATCCCTCTCAATCCATTCATCTAGATGGAGCTTTTAGATATCAATGCTAAGAATATGTATATACCAATTTGTTATTTTACCCCTATTGATTCTACCTTTTATACAAAAAATAATCTAGATAATAGTTGTCCCTATAAAAGATTAGAACAAGATATTTATAGTTTGAGAAATGAAGGTATTATCCTCTTGTATTGTCCTCATGCTATGATACTTTAATGTAGAATTGCAACTAATCAAGCTATTATCTTAAGCAACGATTCCAACCCTAATCCTCTATGGCTAGATGAGGACCTTTATTTAGCTAATAAATACAAGATAAATTCAAAAGACTTGACCAAGAATTTATATGCTACTGAGCTAATCAAGCCTTGCAGTTCTCAAGACATAATTATTTACAATGATCTAAAGAGGTTGCTGAAATCTAACCACATGACTTGTATCCATGGTCTGGGTAGTAGTGTTGTGGATTATGTGATATTGGATATACCTTTTTACATCCAAATAGTAAATTTTGACTTTTTAAATGACCATGATACTAATTTTATCATGCACACCCCCCCGAAGATAACAAAAATAAAGTTTATCTCTTCTTAAAGGACTTAAATACTAAATTAAATATGACATCATATAAGAACAATATTGAAGATATATCATAATTTTACAACAACCATCTCTACCTCCATAAAAAATTATATATCAAACTGTTGTATAAAAAGAAGAATAGAATTGCCAACTCTTGGTATGATAATGAGTGTAAAATTGCTTGGAAAAGCCATTAGGGATGCCTCTAATTAGTCCTTGAAATATTATTATATTAATAGATATAAAGCCCTAATTAAAAGGGAAAAAAAGACACTACATAAATAGAAAGAAAGATAATCTTTTGCATCTTTCTAAGCTAGATCAAAAGAAATTTTGGAGGCGAATTGTAATTCATAAAACCAAAGAAAATGATATGATTCCACTAACATATTGGAATTCCTACCTTAATTTTTTTTTATGAATTGTGTAATGTCTTAGACAAAATTCCAAAAGTTTCTACATAAGATTATGTTTTCTCTATAGAAGACATAAATTTTGGGGTTAAGCGACTAGAAAATGGGAAAGCTAAGAACATCAAGGGATACCATGTTGAAATATTAAAAATTGGAGGGCCTATTATGATCCCTCACATGCACAAGMTCTTTGATTTAGAAGTCAAGCATGGATTCCCTAAACYTTGGAATCAAAGCCTCATTATTTTTATAAGTGGGGATAAAACCAATCCCTCTAATTACAGGATCATTATGATTAGCTCCATTTTATATGGAAATATTTTGGAAAAGAAGATAAGCATATAGCTAGAAATCCACAGAAAAAGAGCTAAAGGTCAGGTCCATTTTAGAGGTTATCATTAAACTGCATAACACCTTATCATGATTAGGATCATTACAAAGGAGTGTCACAACAATAAAAAAAAAATATCCTTTGTTGTGTCATTGAATTTATGAAATATTGTGACATTGTTCCTAGGACCAACCTTTAGAATAGGTTATAAGAGTTAAAAGGTCCCTCTAGGATGAGACTTGTTGTAGTAAGGTTCTATGAGAATGTTATTACCAAGTTTAAGATAAATAAGGGTTGGTCATAAGAAATTAACTACAATATAGGAGTCAAACAAGGTTTTTCCCTATCCTGTACCCTTTTTGGCAGTTGCATTGACAAGCTAGAAGATTGTTTGGAAGTTTCATGTTGTGTTGGACCAACTCTTGCTAGTATAGTAATCATGCTTATTCTCTATTCCAATGATATTATCTTATATAAAGGAATCTCTATTACCTTAGTAAGCAACTTAGAATCGTGAAGGAATTCTACTCTAGTATAGGTATGACTATGGAAATTAACAAAATGAAGGTTATGATCATTAAATCCAACTAGATCACATACAATAATTTTGTATACATGACAACAATGTCTTCAAGGAAGTGTGTTCATACAAGTATCTTGGAATTAATATTCATCAAAATAACAATTGGAGCTATAGAATTGAGAAAATGATAATGGAGGATGGAAAGCTTATTATGGGCTTGAAAATAATTGTAAATTAACATACCTTTGGCTATGGGATAAGAAAAAGCTCATCTTTGATGTTGAATTTTCATAGGAGATGATATTGTATATGAATGAATATCTTATTACAATGATGAGTGTTCTATATGTAAAGAACATATTGTGACCATGGTGACCATCCAGGAAGAGATGCATGCCTTGGGTAATAAATATATTTATACTTTATATTATATTATACAGATAATAAAAATATACTTTATATTTATGCTTTATGCTTTATACTTTATTATATATATTTATACTTTATATTATAAACATATTATTACATTAATAATATTATAATTAAAAATATTGTTTAATAATTATTAATATTATTATTGATTATCAATCTAGTAGAATTTCTTTCTGATGTTGCCCAAACATCAACACTCCCTCTCAGCGAGGGAGACATTCTACATTATGCCAAGATTAATCTAAAGATTACCTTTGAAGACTACCTATGGGTATCTCTCAAATAGATTCAACGTGTCACCATGACATCCATTACCTCGCAATGCATCTATACCTCATCATGTGCACCATTGTGACTTCATAGGAAATGCATCCAAGGCTCATGGGTAGTTCTCAGATAACTACAACATGTTCCCAGGACATCCACTGCCCTGCAATGCATCAGTACCCGATCATGTGCACCCTTGGTCTCAGTGCTAGCCCTTTTTCATGCTTGATTTAAGCACTCAGTGCCATCCCTTTTTCATGTTGGATGAGTTCCACCTGTCTCAGTGCCAACCCTTTTTCATGATGGATGAGAACACTCAGTGCCAATCCTTTTTCATTTTGGATGGGAACACCTAGTGAAAACCCTTTTTCATGATGGATGAGAAAACTCAGTGCCAACCCTTTTTTGTGTTGGATGAGAACACTCAGTGCCAACCCTTTTTCATGTTGGATGAGTTCCACCTATCTTAGTGATAGCCCTTTTTCATGCTAGATGAGTTCCATCTGTCTCAATGCCAACCATTTTTCATGCTAGATGAGCCATCCCTTTTTCATGTTGGATGAGTTCCACCTGTCTCAGTGACAACCCTTTTTCATGTTGGATGAGAACACTAAGTGCCAACCCTTTTTCATGTTTGATGAGTTCCACATGTCTCAGTGCCAGCCCTTTTTCATGTTGGGTGAGAGCACTTAGTGCCATCCCTTTTTCATGTTGGATGAGTTCCACCTGTCTCAGTGCCAACCCTTTTTCATGTTGGATGAGAACACTCAGTGCCAACCCCTTTTCATGTTGGATGAGTTCCACATGTCTCAGTGCCAACCCTTTTTCATGCTGGATGATAACACTCCCTCTGAAGAGGGACCACACCAAGATTGTCCCTAAAGTACTCAAACTTCATCCTCGACAACCTCTTGGTAAACACATCCACAACTTGATCCTTTATAGTCACGAAACTAGAGGTACACTGCTCCCTTCTGCACTATAACCATGATATAGTAATATCTGATCTCGATATGCTTCGAACTGTCATATACCATGGGGTTATTAATGACTTCATGCAACTTTGGTTGTCACACCGAATGTCGGTCACCTCCAGTCCGAGACCAAATAAACTAGACAAAATTTCTCGAAGTGTAACGTC
>ML781189.1:30311-44905 GCA_009831015.1 Picea engelmannii | reverse complement strand
AACTCTTTCATCTATTTGTCATAATATCTCTTGGTCAAGTATTTATTCTCAAAATACTTCTTGAATTATTTCCACGTCACATTTTTCTCCTTAATGTGTTGCACTTGCACAAGATAGTCACGCCACATGGATGCTTTTACTTTCAGTTGATAGATGGAAATTATTCCTTCTGCATGAGAGGAATAATTATGTAGTTGGAAATATTTTCTCATGCCCAACAACCATGTCTCAACATCTTCATCCTTCTTTTTCTCTCCATAAAAAGTAGGAGGTTTGATCTTGTTCATTTCTCCTTTCAACTCAAACACCCTAGACCTCCTATACTTCCTTACAGGTGATGGAATTGATCTATTGTGTGATATCCTATGGGAATGATTTTGGGAGTGATGGTGGTGCTTGCTGACACTCCTTGATCTTCTTTTCTCATCAGGGGACTTGTGTCTTTTTGACTTGTTGGAGCCACTCTCCTTGTCTAACTTCTTCTCAATTTTGTCCAATATTTTCATTAACTTCATTTTGAAGTCTTCTTGCTGCTCTTTGGCCTTCATAAGCCTTTCATTATCATATTTTTGGCTCTGGACATATGCCTGCAATTTTCTTATGGTATCCACGAGATTGATGTCTTCATCCTTTCCTTCTCCATGTCCATTGGAATTTGTTCCTTCAATTCCCAGATGGAAATTCATTCCTCTAACCTCATATTCCTAAATGTAATCCTCTTGTGCACCCTCCATCTCTTTGCACTCCAGGAATATTCTTTTCTATTTTGGAAGTTGGAAACTCCGTAAAAGTGTGCAGCCAACAGAACTCTTGTGAGGCTAACTGTCTGAACAAAGAATTAAAACATGTACAATTATGGTTTATAAATGATCATAATTAATTCTGCTCATTTTATGAGAAGTTTTACTATCCATAGACAATTTTTGGGTGAACGATTGTCCTCTATTATTCCATACCTTTCCAACGACTGTTCCCTTACTCAATTCTAAGTTTTGAGCAGGAAGTTATGACTATTTGATCAATGGCGCTTCCTAGAAGGTGATGTATGTTCAACTGTTCTTAATTCTCAGAGACAAATTGACTCTTGGATCCGTGCTAGATCCTCTTTTCGGATTTACATCCTTTTCCTTACTTATTTTGATGCAGGTTTGTTCAATCAAGGACCTCATGGGATCCTTCTCTAATTCTTTTCTTATTCATAAAACAAAATTTCAGGTGTTATCCCCTTTTCTTCGGTCCCCAAATTCATGTGATCACAGGCTATGACCAAGAACTAAGCTGATAGGCGCTTATCTAGAACTTTAGTGCTTCAGAACTTTTGGCTTCAGATATTTTCACACCTTCTTCTCTCATTTCTTTCGAACATTGAACTTCCAAACCTTTTTTTAACTTTCCAGGGCCCACGTAATACTGTTGTCATCATATAAACATGGCCCCTACGTGTCGGACTACTAATCGGTCCAACAAGGTTGAAAAAAATACAAATCTGACTGATACGTGGTATGTCTAGGGAAGGTCCACGTCACCTCTTATGATGTCATCATGGCACATCATACCGGTGCTTCAGTACTTCGTAGCTCTGACACTTCGGGCTTCGGAGGTTTCTACTTCACCACCTTATGATTTTCTTGAACACCAAATTAGAGAACACACGAAGTGGGGTGGATGTATGATCCATGGCTTCCTAGCATCCAACGACTGAGATTTACTACGAAACTTCGGGCTTCAAGAGTTTCAGACTGTCCATACTATCAATCCTTCTGGAGTGCCCAGTCCCTAGACTGATGCATCTGTTGCCACATACCCTCTCTCGATGAATTGTTGAGATTAACTTCGGCCTTTGGGATTTATTGACTCAACACAAACCGTGACACCATTCCTCCAAAGTACCATGTCTCTGGACCTTAGGATATGACACCACATGTCCTTTGTGACCAACGGTCGAGATGTACTCCAGCCTTTAGGAGTCCTCGACCTCAATTGATTATACCTTGAAACCTTCAGAGTGCCAAGTCTTCGAACTTCATGATTTGGTGCCACGCTTCCAATGTGACCAAGTTATTGTGGTCCCAATCTAATTAAATTATTCACCAAGGTTTTAACTTCTTTATGTAACCATCGGGGACCCCAATAACCATGCTTCGATATGAGTGCCATGTGGCAGAACACTAGAAGAGGACACGTGGCCCAATTAGGAGGGTGACACGTGTCACTTTATAACTATCATAATCAATCTTCGAAAGGTTCATAACTCACTGACACGTGGCATGCACCCTGCATTCCCACATCATCTCAAGTGATGTCGACAGGCCACGTCACTTTGGGACTTTAGGCTTCGGGAGATTTCACATCAGCACACTCTGTTTCTCCCTAACGTCGAACTCTCAAACTAGACGATCTACTTGGGGGAGAAACCAAGGCCCTCCTTCTCCTAGATGATATACGGTTGAAAAGTACTTCGGAACTTAGAGCTTTGGCCAATTTTTCTTAACAACACATAATTTTCGCCAAAGTCACGAAGTCCGAAGGACTTGGAGGTTAATTTTCATGCACCTTCTCTAGATCTAAGGGTTGGGAAAGGTCCACCTTTCTCCATGTTGATCCTCCAGCCCAAATTCCTTCTTATGGGTATCAACCACGATTACTATCATTTTTTTCCTTGATGAATTTTTTGGACCACTATACCTCCTAAGCTTCAGAACATAGCCAATGTGTTCCCTCAGCGCCCTCCTGGCATCCTGAATGCTTTGAGAATGATTTTTTTCCATTTCTACAATAGTTCACTCTGAATCCTTTGCTTCAATAACTACTTATCCGTCCCATCCAGACTCAGTGTTGAAACCATGGGATTTGATACCAAATTGTAACATCCCCCGGCCACCCTTGACGAGGAAAACACAACTAAATCAAAAACAAATTGTTCTGAAAATCGATTGTAACAACCCCAACCACCAAGGCCAGTCATGCTACTTCAAAATATCTATGCTCTGAGACCATATTGTAACATCGTCGGCCACTCACAGGCCAGACCACTCTACCTTAGACACACACAGTCTCAAGCTATGTTATAGATAATTAAAATTGTTCATGCCCATACATAGACCTGCTAGGCTATGGTAGACACATCTCTTTGCGGAATAAATCACATATAAAATTAATAGAAATAAACAGAGATAACATGAACGCATACAAGCAACGAAACACATGATATTATTACAAGAATCACAGACATGCACTAAAGTACATCATTAACCATTAAGCACATAAATGATACTTATTTCTTAATTGTAGTACACCAACTGCATGAATACCTTCCACGAACCTCTGATCCTTATACCACATTGCTCATCACTCTCAGCAATGGAACACCCATGAGATGGGACTAAACTCCATCAGGAAAGGGATTCCTAGGCTAGGCAAGGACAATAAGAAGTTGCACCAGTATATATGAAGGATTTCCTCCAAGGATCCACTTACACTCACCGCTCACAGACTCTCATTCCCCACATGCTTGTCCCACCCCAGGAGTATACACCTTCACTGTCACAAAATCCATCGGCTGCTCCACCTCCTTTCTAAGGATTCAACAACAGGCCGAACAAAAATTCTTAGTGCTCTGTAGATGCTACTGGAATCCCTCCAGAAGAACTCACTTCCTCAACAAACACTCTCACCTGGAGAGAGTTTCTCATAGGCCTGAGAACCTGCTTCCTCAATCCATGGACTTGACAACCCGCTTCTTCAATCCATCTCCTGAACACATGGGAAAGGATGATGGAAACAACATAAATCGGATGTGGGGCATGGTAATGGAAGAACAAAACACAGGAAACCCGTAGGGTACAGGTTAAACAAAGATATAAATTTGGGCTTGTTGCAAAGGTTCAGGATGGTTGAGGGTTTAACAAGGGTGTTCCATGTTTTTATTTCTTTTCTGCTGGTTGTGTGCGTGAGTGGAAGGAATGGCAAAAGGATCCCCCGAAACAGTCAAACTCCCCACATATATTTTCATGTGTCTGAGATGACACATGGCTCTCATGAAGCACATTCCTATCCATTTGGAAGTCTTTCCCCTTCCCTAAAGGAACTTAGGATAAATTCATATCCTCCTCACAACATTTAGAATAATAATATATATTATTCTCTAAGATTTAAGATCTTAATCTTAGCCCCTTTTTCCAGCCTCCCATCCCCCTCCCTTACCCAGCCTAGTGGATCCTAGTCCCCCATACTCTTTCATTGTGGTCGGGCTACACGTAGTGATTCTTTTATATTAATGATTTGAATATTTACATATACAAAATAATATCTGGTGTAACACCCCAAGGCCGAGCCCCTGCTGAATTGTAATTATCTTTAAAGGCTGGTGAGACAAGTGTTTATAAGCTAGAAGACTTATGTGTTTATTAGGTTGGAGATCCCAGATGATAAGGCCAATGAGCTTTATTTTTTATATGTAAATACTCACATCATTAATAAAATTACAGTGTTGCGCGTAAACCGACCACAACGAAAGAGTTATGGGGGACTAAGATCTACTAAGTAGGAAAGGGAAGGGGCTAAGTTTCTAGGAATAGGGGATAAGCTAGAGGGATTACCTCTAAAGGAATAATATTATATTATTATTTCCTAAAGGCTAAGGTTTGACATAACCTATGTTCTCCTAATTTCCTGGGGAAAGGGAACGAGTGTTAAGTGGATCTCATGCAGCTTCAGGAAGACATGTATCAACCTGGGTGCATGCATTTTTTAGGTGGGAATGTTAGCTCGTTGGGGGTTACCTCACCACTCTCGCGATGGTCGCCACTCTGGAAGTTAGCCATACTCCCCTCTGATGCACACACTGAGATAGGGAAAGGCTTGACAAAACCATCCATTGACACAACCATCCATCCACCTGAAAAGCGCTTTCTTTCTCCACCTGAATCACATTCCACTCAATAACATGATTAGCATCAGGTATATATTTCTTAAGCAATGAGACATGAAATACATTATGTATAAACATAGATGCAGACAATGCAAGCATATAAACTACTAGACCAATCCTCTCTATGATTTCAAACGGCCCACAATATCGAGCTACCAACTTTGAACAATTCCCCAACTGCAGGGAGCTTTTGTTGGCCTTCACTTTCAAGAACACATGATCCCCTACTTTAAATTATTTGTAAGTTATGTTCTTATCATTATATATTTTCTTCCTATCTTGGGCAGCCTTCAAATTATGTTTTATCTTCATCATTTTCTCTTCTATTTCCTTGAGAAACTTTGGCCCAGCCACTGCCCTATCAGCTGGGTTGTCCCAACTTACTGGGGTGTTTCACTTTCTACCATAAAGTGATTCAAACGAGCTCATATTCAATGATGCTTGATACCCATTGTTGTAGGAAAATTCTACCAAGTGTAGATAATCTTCCCATCTATATGGTTTGTCCATCACATACATCCTTAGAATATCCTCTATCACTTGGTTCACCCTTTCCGTATTCCCATCAAAATCGGGATGATAAGTTATGCTAAAGTTCAGATTTGTTCCAAACCCTTTGACTAACCCCTTCCAAAAATTTGAGGTAAAATTTGGGTCGCTATCAGACACAATTGTCTTAGGTATTCCATGCAAGTGTGCTACTTCCCTCATATAAATATCAGCAACATTGTTTTCCTTGTAAGTAACCTTCATAGGAATGAAATGGGCATCTTTAGTAAGCTTGTCCACCACCACCATGATTGCATCATGCTGCTTGCTTGTTCTGGGAAATCCTATTATGAAATCCATTGTTACAACTTCCCATTTCTACTCAGGAATGGGTAATGGTTGTAGCAAACCAGCTGGGTGTCTATGCTCAACCTTTACCTTTTGACATTCCAAACATTTGGAAATAATATCCGCAACTTCTTTCTTCATGTTTGGCCAATAATATTGGCCTTTGATTGCTGAAATTGTTTTTTGATATCATCAGTGTCTCGCATAAGGTACATTGTGCATTTATTTTAAAATCGCACTCCTCAATTCAGGAGAATTGGGTACATAAACTTTCTTTCTGTATGAGATGATTCCATCAATTTCCAATTCATAATCTTCAACTTTCTGTTGCATTTCACCTTGCTGCAATTTTGTTACCAATTCCATGTATTGCAAATATGATTTTGCAACCTCCACAATTCTATCTTTCAAATTTGATTGGTAAATGCTAAAGGTTGTAGCATGCAGTTCATATACTCTCCTGCTGAGTTCATTAGCCACTTTGTTCTCCTTTCCTTTGATGTGCTTGATATAAAATTCATACTCACAGAGGAATTCCAACCATCTACTATGCCTGACATTCAAGGTAGGTTGATCAAACAAATACTTCATACCATTATGGTATGTCCTTGGCTCAAACCTATTTCCCATGAGGTAGTATCTCCACTTATTCAAAGCATTCACTATGGATTTCAACTCCAAATAATGAGTGGCATAGATACTTTCATGCTCCTTCAACTTCCTAGATTCATAACATACAACAAACCCACTTTGACTAAGGACTCCACCAAGTCCTTCTTTACATGCATCTTTGCATACAATGAAGTCTTCATTTGGATCTGCAATCCTCAAAATTGGAGCACTTGTTAACAACTCCTTCAATTGTTGGAAGCTTCTTTCACACTCTTTTGTCCATTGAAACTTCTTTGCTTTCCTTTGCAAGGAAGTGATGGGGTGAGCTATTCTCAAAAACCTTACAATGAACCTTTTGTAGTATCTATCTAGACCCATTAAGGATCTGAATTCTATCACATTCTTAGGTGTTGTCCACCCTTTAATGGATTCTATATTCTCAAGATCCATTGCTATCCCATCCTCTGAAATGATATGCCCCAAAACGTGAATTTTGTTTTGATAAAATGAGCACTTTCTCAATTTGGCATACAATCGATGCTCTTTTATCACTTGCAACACCATCCTCAAATGATGTGCATGCTCTTCTTACGACTTGGAATATAAAAATATGTCATCTAGAAAGACAATGACAAACTTGTCTAAATATTTTCATAAAACACCATTCATTAAGCACATGAAAATAGATGGTGCATTTGATAACCCAAATGGCACAACTGTGAACTCATAATGACCATACCTTGTCCTGAAGGCGGTCTTGTTGATGTATTCCTCCTTAATCCTTACCTGATGGTATCCTGACCTGAGATCTATCTTTGAAAATATCCTTGCATCCCTCAACTGATCGAAGAGATCATCAATCCTTGGTAGATGATACTTGTTCGTTATAGTCACTTTGTTCAACTGTTTGAAATCGATGCACAATATCGATGTCCCATCTTTCTTCTTAACGAAAAATATTGGGGCACCCCAAGGTGACACACTTGGGCAAATATACCCCTTCTTCATAATTTCTTCCATCTACATTTACAACTCCTTCAGCTCTGGTGTACTCATTCTGTAAGGAGTCTTTGACACTGGAGCTACTCCAGGCATCATATTTATAGAGAAATCAATATCTCTCTTTGGGGGTAGTCTTGGTACCTCCTTGAACATATCTTCAAAATATTTCAGGACTTCATGGTCCTCCATATTTTGCACCTTATTCTTAGATGCTTCCTCCATATGGGCTGAAAATATTTGACATCACTTCCTATAACACTTTTTCAGCTGCATTGTTGAAATTTATCTGATAGTCACTGTCCTAGGAATTCCTTGGACTGCTCTCTGATTTCCTTCCTCATCCAAGCAAGTGAATTCTTTGTTATGACAGTCTAATATGGTGTGGTGTTGGTCCAACCAATCCATACCAATTAGGAAATCATATGATCCCAAAGGAAAGATTCTCAAATCTGCCTTGGTACTCAATCCATTCATGCCCACTGGACATGATTTAACCAACTCAACAACCTTTCTCTTGGCTCCTATAACTAGCTACACTAGCTAATATTTCCCATTATTGATTCTTGGTAATTGAAATATTTCCACTACCTTAGGATCTATATAGCTATGACTATCCCCTGATTCAATCAAAATAGTAAAGGCATGGTTATTGATCATACCTTCAACTTCAATCATGTGTGATTGAAACTTATCTTTCTTGTTGTCCAGGGATGCATAGATTCTTCGTACTCTTCTGCCCATGTCCTCCATTGTTTCTTCTTGATGAACATTGTGAACAACTCTCACATTGTCCTTTATGTGAGGGAAATATCTATACTTATGATCTCCTTTACAACCCCAACATTGCATAGGTGTCTGCCTTGGCCTTTTCCCACCTACTTCAGCCATCCTGGGCTCTCTCAAAATTGGCTATCCTTGAGGACTATTTCTGAAAAATAGTGGTTTTTTCCCCTTTTGCCTCTGCTCCCTATTAAACTTCCTCTTGTCTTCCCAAGATTTTTTGAAAGTAGGCTTTCCTTTTTGCTTATCATATAAGCATTTTCCTCTCCTTGTAGTTTTTCCCAGAGTCTTGGGATCATCATAATGGATTTTATCACTGATGAAAAATGACAACCCACTTAGATATCTCTAGATCTTAACTACCTCATCCTTAATGAAAGGGACATACTTCAACAACTCTAGAAATATCCTCTCATATTCATCTATAGTCATGCTTCCAAGTTTAAGTTCAAAGAACTCTTTCATCTTCTTGTCATAGTATCTCTTGGCTAAGTACTTATTTTCAAAATGTTGAATTCTTTCCAAGTCACATTTTTTTCCTTGAGGCGTTGTACTTGCACCAGTTGATCCCACCATATGCATGCCTTTCCTTTAATTTGGTAGATGGAAATTCTTCCCTATGCATGAGAGGAATAGTTTTGCAATTGGAAGTATTTCCTCATTCCTAGCATCCATGTCTCGGCATCTTCATCTTTATGGTGCTCTCCATCAAAAGTAGGAGGTTTGATTTATTCATTTCTCCTTTCAACTCATCCACCCTAGTCCTCCTATGTTTCCTGACAGGGGATGGCCTTGAGCTACTGTGTACTCTCTTATGGGAATGCTTTTGGGAGTGTTGGTGATGTCTATTACCACTTCTTCCTCTTATTTCCTCATCAGGAGTACCGTGACTTCCTGATTTACTGGATCCTCTTTCCTTATCCAATTTATTTTCAATTCTTTCCAGGATCTACATCAGCTTCATATTGAAGTCTCCCTATTTCTCCATGGATCTMATAATCTTTTTTTTATCTTCCTGGTGAATTTGGACATCTTTTTGCAAATTCTTAATGATTTTCATCATTCTCACTTCTTTATCTATTTCTTCTCCATGCCCATTGGATTTTGTTCCTTCAACTCCCAAATGGACATCCATTCCTCTAACTTCATCCTTYGGACTATAAGAATSTTGTGCCTYCTCCATTTCTCTGCACTAGGGAACAATTCGGTTYGGTTTTTTCAGTTGTTAACTCTACAAAATGTGTAGTAAATCAAACTTTTGTCAGGGTATTAGACTTAATAATTCTCCATAATAACTTAAACAGTCTAATTAAACAAATAAATATCAGAATATATTTTCTACGGGTCTTTGGTTGATCAAGAATCCCCATGACTCTATCTCTGAGCCCTGTTATGTTCTAAAATTTACTTTCGGATGCTAGCCCCTTTTTCTTCAGCCCTCAACTCGCATGTGGCCATGGATGTTGTAACACACCCACCACGGTGGCTAGAAAATTTTCGGCTTTCTTTCCTTTTTAAATTCTAAGGAGCCTATCGCAGACCCTCCTTTCCATTTTAAAGTCCCTCATATGATCGACAACTATGACCACATGCCTTATCGGAGAGGTGCTCATCGGCTTTCGCGATTCGGGAAATCGCGATGCATGTATTTCCCTTTTCTCTCTTGTCTTTCGAAGGGATGAAACCTTAAATGGATCTAACCACTTAACGAGATTAACAACAACTCGGATTAATCTCTGGTGCTCTACCCTTCAGGATTTTGCATACCGAGATTTTGGGATATGCGATGACAAGAGGTTTCGCACTTAGGTTTCTCGGGAGCTGAAACTCCGAAACATACATACTTATATATATATATATATATCACTCTGTCTATTTCGGGAGTTCTCAACTCGGGTTTTCCGGATATGCAACGATAGGAGAACTTATCATTGGGTACCTCGGGAGCCGAAACACCAAAACACCATATTTTGTTCGCACAATTATTATTTCGGGGTTTCTCACTTTGGGTTTTTGGGACTGGCTAGTGCAAGAGAACTTGCCAATAGGTATCTCGGGTACTGAAATACCAAAACACCCAATATTATCCATGCTAAGACATTTCGACATTTCTCCTTTCAAGATTTCACGTTATGTGAGAACAAGGGGTCACACTCCTAGGTTTCTCGGAAGCCGAAAACTCTGAGTCATTCAAAATATCTAAACATACTCCACTATTTTGGGGTTTTCTCCATCGAGATTTCGCTAATCGAGGTTTCAAGACTGGCGAATACGTGGGGCCCACACTTAGGTACCCCAGGTGCCGAAACACCAAAGTATAATAACTTCTCCACACTTTATCTTTTTGGGGTTTCGCAAGTCGGGATTTCAGGACTTGCAAGTAGAAGGGAAACTTACCCTTGGGTTGTTCCGGGTACCGAAACACTGAAATGTTGAACCAAGTCACACTATGCCATTTCGGGATTCTGTGAGTCGAGGTTTAGTATATCGGAACCTCACGATACAAGAGGTCAAAAATTCACACTCCTTGACTACCTGAATATCGAAAAGCCGATACACCTGCCCATCATACACTCGACCAAATTCGGGGTTTCGCAATTCAGGATTTCACAACTAGCGGGTACGAGGGAACTTATCCTTGATTATCCCGGTTCCCGAAATGTCGAACGTCAATACTTACCCATGCTGGTCCAATTCGGGGTTTTCATGAATCGGAGATTCGCGATGTGCGCAGACAGGGGGGTCTCGCATCTAGATCTTCCGAGAGTCGAAACTCCGAAGTACCGACTCTTAACCTGCACATCTATTTATGGATTACATCCATTGGAATTTTGGGGGTCGGGGATTCGGGACTTGCGAGTACCAGGAACTCGCCTCTAGGCATCCCGGGTACTGAAACTCCGAGATCTTATAACTTCTCCATATTATTACCATTTCAGGATTTCGCAAGTCGAGGTTTCGGGACTTGCAAGTACAAGGGAATACACTCTTGGGTATTCTAGGTACCGAAACACCGAAATGTCCTAACTTATCCATACACCGTCATTTAATGTTTTCGTGAATCGGGGTTTCGGGACTTGTGAGTACAAGGGAACTCGCACTTAGGTACCCCGGGTGCTGAAACGCCGAAATGTCCTAAGTCTAAGAGGACCATTCTCTCTCGTGCAGGGTTTTTCGGACTTATGCCATAAAATCCTCCGACAGATTCTTGGGTAAACTTTAAAAAGGTTGTCCCTATGGGAAGATATATCCAAGGCATTACTTGAGATAAAATAAGGGAATAGATTTCCCGAGAACAGACTTGAATACTGAATCCATTCAAAATATACATATATACAAATATATACGTAAGTCATATATGGTCTTTCCAATATAAGCATGCCACCACCATTTCTGATCAAACACCATACAGACAGTCTTATACCAAGATCATTCATAATTTCACAAACCATGAGAATACATGTCAGAATATTTAAATTCAATATACAAGATATAACACTTATCAGAAAACACCAGGTGTGATGCAACTACTGAGAGGGGCGCACGTTTCCACCCAACCGTAGGTTCAACGATTCCGAATGGATTTACCACTAGCCACCCCTGACCTAGACCACGATGCTTGAGACTCTCTATCTCTGTTCTTCGGCGATTGAGAATGAAGGTTACTCTCCTTCTTCTCTGCTATCACTCACTCTATATTTTGTTCCAGAGTTCTTCCAATCTTTTTCCTGTGATCTCTCCTCGTGTCCTCCCCCCGTCCCTTCCACACCTTTTACCTGCCTTTTCTTTTCCGGCGAGGTTGCGTGTGGAACGAATTTCTCCACGGTGGTCAGGTATGAGGCCTCCACAGATGGGCGGTTCACCCCACCATCCTCATTAACTCATGAGGAGCCTCTTCACCTACCAACCTGGCGAGTAATTCATTTCGGGGTCAGCGAGCCACTCTTGGTTCTCCGGGCCAGTGAAGACCAAATATGGTATTGGTTTCGGTGGAAGTTAGCACCACCATTCCAGGTGCCTTCCACCACCTTTCTTTAGCCATCGTGGTCTCTTTTTCAGCACATCCCCCTCCCAGCAGTCCTGCAACATATATATATATATATATATATATATATATATATATATATTCATAATGTTAATTTACATTCGTTGACCTTGTATACTAAGGTCCATTCAAAATCACACATTTACATCTTTGAGTTTGCCACAGTTCTTGGCCAGCATAATTATTTTTACAGACTGGGGGAAATAGAGTGTTACAATTCCCTCCCCCTTAAAGGAACGTCATCCTCGATGTTCTATCTATCATCATGACATATATGTATAGAGGTAAACAAAATTGGATATGCCTATTTCATGGCATCCTCCATTTCCCATTTAGACTCATCTAGGCCAAAATGTTTCCACTGCACCTTGACCTGTGCAATGGTTTGGTTACGGAGCAAGGTTTTGTTTCTGTCCAGTATGCATTGAGGTTCTGGTAGGAATTCTCCCTCTGGTTCCACCTGGATCACAGACCAGTTAATTATATGATTAGAATCATGTACATATTTCTTCAATAATGAAACATGGAAAACATTATGTTCTTTTACTATGGGAGGAAGTGCTAGCCTATAGGATACAAGTCCCACTCTATATAGAACCCCAAAGGGTCCACAATACCGAGGTGCCAACTTGGCACAAGCTCCCATTTTCAGAGAACTCTTTCTGGGTCTAACTCTAAGATATACATGGTCTCCCGTCTTGAACTCTCTTGGGGTTCTCTTTTGGACGACGTAGCTTTTCTGTCGGTCCTGAGTGCCCTTCGAGTTTTGTTTTATCTGAGTCACTTGTTGTTCCATTTCTTTTATCATGTCGGGTCTGAAAGAAATTATGTTTACGAGATTACTCCAGCTGACAGGAGTGTTGCATGGCCTACCATAGAGGTCTTCAAAGGGACTCATCTTTAAGGATTCTTGGTAGTCGTTGTTGTAGGCGAATTCCACCAGTGGCAGGTAGTCTTCCCACTTCTTGGGTTGATGCATTACATGCATTCTTAGCATGTCTTCTAGTATTTGGTTCACTCTTTCCATCTGTCCATCAGTTTGAGGGTGATAGGCGGTGCTAAACAACAAATTGGTCTCTAAACCCGCCATTAGTGATTTCCAAAAGTTGGAAGTGAATTTCATGTCTCTGTCAGACACGATCTCTTTGGCATACCATGCAGTTTAAATATCTCCTTCAGGAATACATTGGCGATGTTTATTGCCTTACAAGTTGACTTGACAGGGATAAAGTGAGAGGACTTGCTAAATTTATCCACCACTACCATGATGGCGTCATTCTGTTTGGTCAAGGTTGGTAATCTGGTGATGAAATCCATGGAGATGGTTTCCCATTTCCATTCCGGGATTGGTAGAGGTTGTAATAATCATGTTGGGTGTCGGTGTTCTGCTTTTACCTATTGGAATTTTATGCATTTGGCTAGGTACTCAGTTATGTCTTTCTTCAATCTAGGCCAATAGAATTGTTTCCTGGTGGCCGTGATCATCTTCTGGTATCCTGGATGACCAGTATATGGTCTTTTATGTAGTTCATCCAGTATGAACCTCTTCAAGTCGTCACAATCTGGGATATACAATCTGCTTCGATAAGTGAGCAGACCTCCTTCCATCATCTGGTAGCCTCCATACTTTATCCCTGTGGGTTCTTGCTGCAGGTACAAGGTCATGGTCTAGAAGAATGTGTCTATCTCTTGTGCATTTATAACTCTTTCTTTGACATCCATCTCACAGGTACTCATCGCGGCCAGGAGAATTGTTTTCATGCTTCTGCTAAAGGCATCAGCCACCCTATTTTATTTTCCTTTAATCTGTTTGATTTCAAAATCAAACTCGCTAAGGAGGGCCATCCACCTAGCTTGTCTGGAATTGAGCTTCAGTTGGCCAAACAGATATCGCAATCCATAGTGATCTGTCATAAGTACAATTTTTCTTCCCAGGAGGTAATGCCTCCACATTTTCAAGGCATGCACTATGGCAGCTAGCTCTAGATCATGGGTCACATAGTTGACTTCGTGCTCATTCAATTTTTGGGATTCATAGCATACCACACTTCCTCCTTGCATAAGGACTCCTCTGATCCCTTCCTTACAGGCATCTGTGCACACGAGGAAGTTGGCTGCGGGATCGGTGATCTTCAACACGGGTGCGTGGGTCAGTACATGTTTCAGGGTTGGAAATATTTCTTCACATTTTTGTGTCCATGTGAATTGTGTCCCCTTCCTATGGAGGGCAGTGATTGGACAACCGATCTTGGAGAATCCTTTTATAAATATCCTATAGTATCCTGCTAATCCCATAAAGGATCTGATATCCGAAACATCCTTTGGGGTAGGCCATTCCATGATAGACCTGATTTTGTCAAGGTCTACTGCTACTCCTTCTTCAGATAG
>ML781188.1:384095-398214 GCA_009831015.1 Picea engelmannii | reverse complement strand
AATGTGCAGAATAAGAAGTCGGCCCCAACAATTATAATGAAAGGGCCAGATTTAATTAAAGGTGGATTTACCCACCCAGTGTGAGAGGTCGGCCCTGCCAGATGGTGACTCTTCACACGTGCCAGATTGATATAAATAAGAGGTTAGCACCTCACTTCTAACACACACTTCACTTGCTCATTCTCTTATGAGGCAAGTTGCAATTTCAAGTTGGTGAGAGGAGAAGAAGGGTGGCGCATCTCTTGGAGGAGGATTTTCTGTATTGGTTGAGTTATCTCTTGAACATTTGATAAGCTATTTATGATAAGGAAGTTTTGCTGGGTTTTCTTCCCCTAGAGGGTTTCCCAGGATAAATGCCGTGTCTATTGTGGATGTGTATTTCTCAGTGATCTTGTTCTTATTATGCTCTTATCTTATGAAATGAAAAGAACTATAATAATGGCATAAACATTAACAACCCCACTATTTAAACTCCACTGTTTTAGTGTGGCTGCTTCTCGCTGCCCTTGGTAGCCCTTGGAGAACACAATGATCAGAGCTGGTCTTTGATGGTGAAAAAAGACCAGGCACACTCATTCTGCACATCATTCACCTGACGACTCCATGGTTGAAGGATCGATTGGCGATTCCATTGGTTCAAAATGGAAAGAATCATGGCTCAGAGGTTTGCTCCATTTAATTTTTCTGCTATTCCTAGTTTTCCCAATGTTGTTTCTTCTCCAAATGAATGGAATGATTATTTGCCTATATGCAAAGAGCATAGAGAGGATAACCCTTCTCAACATCTTAGAGAGTTTCATGAACTCATGCACCAGTGGGAGATACATCATGAAGATGTATTAATGAATATGTTCTTGTTCTCATTAGCAGGGGATGCTCGTGAGTGGTAGCATTCTTTACCCCCTGCTAGCATCTCTTCCCTGGAAAAGTTTCATGCAACTTTCAGCGCTCATTGCCAGAAGTTTTATCCCTCTCAGTTGATTTGTCATGGTTTTTGTGAGGGATACAGCGACCATGATCAAGGTATGGTTGTATCTGATGAAGGATCTGAGGATGAGGACCATGAGGAGGAAGAAGATGCTCTGGGTAAGCTGACGGAGATGGTAAAATCACTCGTTGCTGACATAGAAAGGTTGGAGTCTGAAGACAACGCTGAGGATTTTCCAGTCCTTGAGGCAGAGGTTCTTGACAACCCTACTGATGATGATATTGTTGAAGATTTCACGACTGTAGAGGCCTTGCGTTCTAATCCTAACGTGCTTGTTGTACCAAGATTTAATGATTATTTAGATGGGGAGCAGCAGAGCCCCACATCGTAGTTTGCCCACCAGAGGAGCAACCAACCTATATATGACAGCTACGAATCAGATTTTGAGCTCGATATGTAGGCTTTCGAAGAACACATTACAAAGCGCTATCCTCTATTTGTTAAAGAAAGTCATCATGAGGAAACCAACCATCCTAGGCCTACAGAAGATCCTGAGCAGCGTGATGAAGAGAAGATGTTTCCCGCGGGTCCGTTTTATGACGATTATGAATCCGACCCTTGGGAGAGCCAACGAGATGAACCAGAGGAGCAACATGAGGTCCTATTTGTCTCATGTTCAGAGCCAGTTAGTGAGAAACCGTCGCCTGAGATTAGTCAACCAGTATCGACTGTTCACCAACCTGTGCCTACCAGAGATATTCAACCATATGTGAGCAGTGGTTTAGTAAAGGAGGCTGTCTATTACCAATTTTTTGGGATATGCCACTCATTCTATGAGCCTGTTAGCGAGTACATGGAGTGGCATTTCCTTCATCTCTTGGAGCCACCCTATTTCATCTCAACTTCAGCCTTTGAAGAGGAGCTGAAGGGTGTAACCATTCTGCTGTCACGGTTGCATCATCTCCTAGTGATCATCGACAGAGTAAAGGAGATTCCAATTAGGAAGTTACTTGAATGGCTATGGTGGAAGTTTTCTTTCACCTAGTACCATGTATTAAAATCAATTAGTTTAGGACTATACATAAATAAGCTCCTTGGAGCATGTGTGTTTTGTTTTGTTTTACTTATCGGCCTGTATTTTTCAGCAAGATGTTTTGGGGCTCAACTCCATAGCCTGTTGCTTAAGGTGACTGGAACTACTTGTTCTTGGTAGCTCGCAGGGAGCATGCCATCCCCCATGGAGCCAAATGTTATCACCAATACGTGTCATAGGAAGAAGGGTATCCAAGTTTGCGGCTTGCGCAAGAAGCGTCCAAGCGCAACACGTGGAAAAGCTCATTTCGGGCTTAAAATACAAGCATGCAGGCAGTTTTAGTGTTCAACAACAGAGATCCATTAAGAAAGCCATATCGACGACCATTAGAAAATCACGATCATAGATTTACACGAGGAATAACATCAAGCAGCTTCGCGATTTCATGAGTTAGTAAGGTCAAAGGGCAGAGTTACGAGGATTCGCGAAATGAAAAATCACGAAATGATCTGAGCCATCCTTCTCAGCAGGATGCGTGGCACACGATTAAGCATTCCGTGATTTCGGGGAATGGAGTATTCAAAGGGCCGAGTCATGAGGACTCGCGAAGCACAAAATCACGAAATGATGAGGCTCGTCCGATCAAAGAGTGGTGCGTGTCAGCTGATCCGAGCATTGCGATTTCACGACTCGGGGTTTTGAGCATAGAGCACCTCGCGAGTTTACGAAACGAGAAATCGTGACGCGCTTGAGAGTTGGGTTCACGGTCACAGCACGCGGTCATATGGGAGTAGAGCCATAAAGAAAGGGAAGGTGCATGTTGAGCAACAAGCGACTAAGATTGTTTGAGCAAATGATCCTGGCCGTCAAGGTCAACGAAAATTCGACCGTCGATCAAAATGGGTCGTTTTCGTGATTTCAAGCATCACGATTTTTGAAATCAAGGGAAGTGAAAAATCCCAAAGTGCGAAGCCCTGAAATTTTATAGGGGATAAGCACAGGGTCATGGCCCGAGGTCAAGTGGAGCGATGGATAAGAGATGTGCCAAGAACCGAAAGCGCTCATTTTGGTTTCATGAAAAGGTCTGTGTGGTTTCGAAACGCTGGGCTTGACTTGGAGGAGTCGCAAACGTCTCCTGGAGCATTCATGGGTGTCAGGCTCTTTCTCGATCCTGATGCAGTGAGTTAATGGAAATTGGGGGAGGTAGTTGAAGCCTCGTTTCATCCCGTAAATGAACAAAATGGGAACAACCGGTCATGGGGGCAGGATGCCAATTCAAGCTCGCCCTGTGAATCGTTTTCCTGCAAAGCCCATTCTATATAAAATTTGTGTCTGACAGAAGAATGCAAGTGCAGTCAGGAAGAAGAACACGAAGACCCCAAGCATTGAATGTAATGGCCAGAGCATGTTTCTGAAGGGGGGAGTTTCTCTGAGTATATATACTCAATTTTTGTATTTTGTAAAGGTCGATGGTAGAACAAAGCTCCTGTATTTTAAAGTTTTGATGAACATTCTGGTTCTCTGGTTATGTATATGCATTTGAGACATCTTGTTTAATGACAATCAACTTTCTTACTCCCTCTTGTTTCCCTCTGATGTTGAAAGAGTTCATGGTTGAATGATTCACTTGAATTATTGTGACTACATTATGATGAAGAGTTTGATTATAGTGTTGTTATAGTTCCTTTCAGTTTTTGTGAGATTTAAATTCGATAAGTTCTTGTGTTTAAATCATTCCTCCTTGGGCTGCTGAAAGACTCGATGTCCTTGGCAGAGCTCTACATTTTCTCATCGAAGACTTCCTCCTACTCACCTTTACTACAATTTATTGTCTGAAGTTAAATTAAGACCTCACCTGCTTGTGCATATCAATCTAGTTTTCTGAGTTAAGACGATATTTTCCTGAGAGTGCGCCCATTTGACCCTTTTATAACCAATCTGTGAAATATAATCTGATGGGTATCGGGCTTACCTCTGTCGCAATCCAAATGTGACTTCTGGTGCTAACAAGTTATTATTTCAAAGCACCTCGCAAGACGAGCTTCGCTACACTTACCGCTCATGTGCTGTCGAGCAAAATGATAAGAACAAGCCGAGAACCAACCAACCCTACAAATGGAACTAGGCCAAATCTTTAGGTGGACTCGGTAGGCAACTCATTTTTATCACATCACCCCTCTCACACAAAATGCCAATTCCAACAAAACAGAAGGGCCTGCGGCATGACTCATGTGCTACCGAGAATTTTTTTCTAAGCCATACAACAACAGATGCAAGGCCCCACAAGGAATCCATAACAATCACTCAAACTCCACGGCAAGTGAAGAAGAGTTATCTTTCAAAGCACCTCCCAAGATGAGCTTCGCTACACTTACCACTCATGTGCTACCGAGCAACGTGACAACAAGAAAATAATCAACTAACCCTGCAAATGGCCCTAGGCCAATCTTTGGGTGGTGGACCCAATAGGAAGCTCCTTTTTATCATATCACCCGTCACATGAAAGATGGAGCTTCACTACGCTTACCGGTCATGTGCTACTCAACAACGTGATAACAAGCCAAAAATCAACCAACCCTGCAAATGGCCCTAGACCAATCTTCACATGGACTTGGTAGGCAGGCTCCTTTTTATCACATCACCTTGAATGCAAGGAAAAATTGGGGTTTCCAGAGGCAATGCAAGGCAAGTTGGGGCACCTAAAAGCAAGCTGCGTTGGCAATAAGAGTGCCCAAACCAACAAAACCGAAAGAGCCAACGACATAGGTGTGATGGGAAAAAGACTTAGCGTTTCCCGAATGCAAGGCACATTGGCAAGAGGGGTGCCCAAATGCAAGCCGAGTTGGAAAGAAGAGCGCCCAAGCCAACAAAACCGAAAGAGCCAGTGACACAGGTGCAGTGGGAAAAAAACTTGGGGTTTTACGAATGCAAGGAAAACTTGGGGTTTCCAGAGGAAATGCAAGGCAAGTTGGCAAGAGGGCCACCCAAAGGCAAGATGAGTTGGAAAGAAGAGCGCCAAATACAACAACACCGAAAGAGCCACCGACACAGGTGCGGTGGGGAAAAAACTTGGGGTTTCCAGAGGAATTGCAAGGCAAGTTGGCAAGAGGGGCACCCAAATCCAAGCCGAGTTGGGAAGAGGAGCGCCCAACCAACAAAACTGAAGGAGCCAACGACACATGCATGGTGGAAAAAAAAACTTGAAGTTTCCCGAATGCAAGGAAAACTTGGTGTTTCTAGAGGAAATTCAAGGCAAGTTGGGGTGCCCAAAGGCAAGACAAGTTGGCAAGAAGAGCGCCCAACCAAGAAAACTGAAAGAACCAGTGGCACAAGTGCGGTGGGAAAATAACTTGGGGTTTCCCGAATGCAAGGAAAATTTGGGGTTTCCTGAGGAAATGCAAGGCAAGTTCACAAGAGGGGCACCGAAATCCAAGCCGAGTTGGAAAGAGGAGCGCCGAACCAAGAAAACCGAAAGAGACAGCGACACATTTGTGGTGGGAAGGAAAAACTTGGGGTTTCTGGAATGCAAGGAAAGCTTGGGGTTTCCAGAGGCAATGCAAGGCAAGTTCGCAAGAGGGGAGCCCAAAGCCAAGATGAGTTGGCAAGAGGAGCACCCAACCAACATAACCGAAAGAGCCAACGACACAGATGTGGTGGGAAGAAAAAACTTGGGTTTTCCCACATGCAAGGCAAACTTGGGGTTTCTAGAGGCAACACAAGGCAAGTTGACAAGAGAGGCGCCCAAAACCAAGCCGAGTTGGCAAGATGAGCGCCTAACCAACAAAATCGAAAGAGGCAGCAACAGAGGTGTGGTGGGGAAAAAAGTTGGGGTTTCCAGAGACAACGCAAGGCAAGTAGACAAGAGGGGCGACCAGAACCAAGATGACTTGGCAAGAGGAGCTCCCAACCAAAAAACTCGAAAGAGCTAGCGACAAAGGTGCGGTGGGGAAAAATCTTGGGATTTCCAAAGTCCACACAAGCAAAGTTAGCAAGAGGGGTGCCCAAAACCAAGCCGGGTTGACAAGAGGAGCAACCAACCAACAAAATTGAAAGAGCCAGCGACAAAGGTGCGATGGGGAAACAACTTGGGGTTTCCAGAGGCAACACAAGGCGAGTTGGCAAGAGGGGCACCCAAAACCAAGATGAGTTGGCAAGAGGAGTAGCCAACCAACAAAACTGAAAGAGGTAGCGACAGGGGTGCGGTGGGGAAAAAACTTGGGGTTTCCAGAGGCAACAGAAGGCAGTTGGCAAGAGGGGTGCCCAAAACCAAGTTGAGTCTGCAAGAGGAACTCCCAACCAACAAAACCGAAAGAGCCAGCGACAGAGGTGCGATGGGGAAAAAACTTGGGGTTTCTAGAGGCAACACAAGGCAAGTTGGCAAGAGGGGCACCCAAAACCAAGCTGAGTTGGCAAGAGGAGCACCCAACCAACAAAATTGAAAGAGCTAGCAACAGAGGTGCTATGGGGAAAAAAATTGGGGTTTCCAGAGGAAATGCAAGGCAATATGTCAAGAGGGTCGCCTAAAACCAAGCCGAGTTGGCAAGTGGAGCACCCAACAAACAAAACCGAAAGGGCCAGTGACAGAGGTGCGTTGGGGACAAAACTTTGGCTTTCTTGAATGCAAGGAAAACTTGGGGTTTCTAGAGGCAACACAACAAGTTCGCAAGAGGAGTGCCCAAAGGGATTCTATGTTGGAAAGAGGAGCACCCAACCAACAAAACTGAAAGAGCTAGCGGCATAGGTGCAGTGGGAAAAAACATTGGGGTTTCCAGAATTCAAGGCAAACTTGGGGTTTCCAGAGGAAACACAAGGCAAGCTGGCAAGAGGGGTGCCCAACCAACAAAACCGAGGAGCCAACGACAAAACTCACATTTGGGAAGAAACTTGGGGTTTCGCTATGACACACAAAGGCGAGTTGAAAAGATAGGTGCTCGTAGGCATGGAAAGAGGGGCAACAAAATTTTGCAAGATGGGCGTGCGACCAACAAAACCGAAGAGCCAACGACACAACTCATGTGGGAAAAAAATTGGGGTTTCCAGAAGACAAGGAAGGGCGAGTTTGCAAGATGGGTGCGCAAAGGCAAGGAGAGTTGGCAAGTTGGGCGTGCAAAGGCTAGGGGACTTGGAAGGATGGGTGCCCAGAACAAGAGCGGAGTTGGCAAGATGGGTGCGCAAAGGCAAGGTATGTTGGAAAGTTGGGCGTGCAAAGGCTAGGTGACCTGGAAGGATGGGCGCCCACAACGAGAGTCGAGTTGGCAAGATGGGTGCCTGAATGCAACGAGAGACGAGTTGACAAGATGGACACTTGAATGCAATGCAAGGCAAGTTGGAAAGATGGGCGCTCGAACACAACCCAAGGAGAGTTCGTAAGATGGACACCCAAACGCAACGCAAGGTGAGTTCGTAAGATGGGTGCCCAAATGAACAAAGATCCATAACAAAGACGACTGCACAAGGGAGCACTAGGCAAAAAGACGCGCCGAAGGATGAATAAGAACCAATTTTGGCTTGGAGGTAGATTTTTTAATACGGCCTCACCAAGGTTGGGTTCCCGAACGCAACACAAGGCGAGTTCGCAAGATGGGCACCCAAACGCAACGCAAGGCGAGTTCGCAAGATGGGTGCCCAAATGCACGAAGAGATGTAACGAAAACACCCACACAAGGGAGCACTAGGAAAAAAGACGAGCCTGACCAAAAAAAACAAAGAGCCAACGACACAACTCATGTGGGAAAAACATTGGGGTTTTCAAAAGGCAAGGAAGGGCGAGTTGGCAAGATGTGCGTGCAAAGGCAAGGCAAGTTGCCAAGTTGGGCGCGCAAAGGCAAGGCGACTTGGAAAGACGGTTGCCCACAAGGGGAATTGTTGCGAAAACGAGGCAAGGTGCCCAAACAAAATGAGAGGTGAGTTGGCAAGATGGGAGTTGAAACACAATGAGAGGCGAGTTGGCAAGATGGGCGTCGTAACGCAACGTAAGGCAATTTTGAAATATTGGCGCCCAAATACAATGCAAGGAAAGTTGGGATGGTGGGCGCCCGAACGCAACGCAAAGCGATTTCGGAAGATGGGTGCCCAAACGTAATGCAAGGCGAGTTCGTAAGATGGGTGCCCAAATGCACGAAGAGCCATAATGAAAACGACCACACAAGGGAGCACTAGGCAAAAAGACGAGCCAGAGGATGGATGCGAACCAATTTTGGCTTGGAGGTAGATTTTTTAATACGGCCTCACCAAGGCTGGGTGCCCGAACACAACGCAAGGCTTGTCTTTTTGCCTAGTGCTCCCTTGTGTGGTCATTTTCATTACGGCTCTTCGTGCGTTTGGGTGCCCATCTTGCGCACTTTCCTTGCATTATGTTTGGGCACCCCTCTTGTGAACTCGCCTTGCGTTGCGTTTGGGTGCCCAACCTTGGTGAGGTCGTATTAAAAAATCTACCTCCAAGCCAAAATTTGTTCTTATCCATCCTCCGGCTCATCTTTTTTCCTAGTGCTTCCTTGTGTGGTCGTTTTCGTTATGGATCTTCGTGCGTTTGGGCGCCCATCTTGCGAACTCACCTTGTGTTGCATTTGGGTGCCCATCTTGCGAACTCGCCTTGCGTTGCGTTCGGGCACCCATCTTTCCAACTCGCCTTGCATTGCATTCAGGTGTCCATCTTGCCAACTCGGCTCTCATTTCGTTCGAGTGCCCATCTTGCCAACTCCGCTCTCGTTGTCGGCGCCCGTCCTTCCAAGTTGCCTAGCCTTTGCGCACCCAAATTTCCAACATGGCTTGCCTTTGCGCACCCATCTTGCCAACTCCATTCTTTTTGTGGGCACCCACCCTTCCAAGTTGTCTGGCCTTTGGCCGCCCAACTTGCCAACTCTGCTTGCCTTTGCGTGCCCATCTTTCTAACTCGCCCTTCCTTGTCTTCTGGAAACCCCAATTTTTTTCCCACATGAGTTGTGTCACTGACTCTTTGGTTTTGTTGGTCGGGCGCCCATCTTGCGAAATTGCGTTGCCCCTCTTTCCATGCCTCTGGGCGCCTATCTTTTCAACTCACCTTGGTGTGCCGTAGTGAAACCCCATGTTTTGCATTGGCTTTGGGAAACCCCAAGTTTCTTCCCAAATGTGAGTTGTGTCGTTGGCTCCTCGGTTTTGTTGGTTGGGCACCCCTCTTGCTTACTTGCCTTGTGTTTCCTCTAGAAACCCCAAGTTTACCTTACATTCTGGAAACCCTAATGTTTTTTCCCACTGCACCTATACTGCTGGCTCTTTCGGTTTTGTTGGTTGGGCGCTTCTCTTTCCAACACGACTTCCCTTTGGGCACTCCTCTTGCAAACTTGTTGTGTTTCCTCTGGAAACACGAAGTTTGCCTTGCATTCGGGAAACCATAAGTTTTGTCCCCACCGCACCTCTATCACTGGCCCTTTCGGTTTTGTTTGTTGGGTGCTCCACTTGCCAACTCGGCTTGGTTTTGGGGGACCCTCTTGACATCTCGCCTTACGTTGCCTCTGGAAACCCCCAGTTTTTCCCCACCACACCTCTGTCGCTGGCTCTTTCAGTTTTGTTGGTTGGGCGCTCCTCTTGCCAACTCGGCTTGGTTTTGGGTGCCCCACTTGCCAACTTGCCTTGTGTTGCCTCTGGAAACCCCAAGAGTTTTCCCCACCGCACCTCTATCGCTGGCTCTTTCAGTTTTGTTGGTTGGGTGCTCCTCTTTCCAACTCGGCTTGGATTTGGGTGCCCCTCTTGCCAATTGCCTTGCGTTGCCTCTGGAAACCCGAAGTTTTTTCCCCACCGCACCCCTATCACTATCTCTTTCGGTTTTGTTGGTTGGGTGCTCCTCTTGCCACCTCGGCTTGGTTTTGTGCACCCCTCTTGCCAACTCGCCTTGAGTTGCCTATGGAAACCCCAAGTTTTTTCCCCAGCGCACCTGTGTCGTTGGCTCTTTCGGTTTTGTTGGTTGGGTGCTCCTCTTGCCAACTTGGCATGGTTTTGGGTGCCCCTCTTGCCAACTTGCCTTGTGTGGCCTCTGGAAACCTCAAGTTTTTTCCCCACCGCACCTTTGTCGCTGGCTCTTTTAGTTTTGTTGGTTGGGCGCTCCTCTTGCCAAGTCGTCTTGGTTCTGAGCGCCCCTCTTGTCTACTTGCCTTGCGTTGTCTCTGGAAAGCCCAATTTTTTCCCCACCACACCTCTGTCACTGACTCTTTCAGTTTTGTTGGTTGGGCGCTCCTCTTGCCAACTTGGCTTGCTTTTGGGTGCCTCTCTTGCCAACTTGCCTTGCATTGCCTCTGGAAACCTCAAGGTTGCCTTGCATGCGGGAAAACCCAATTTTTTTCTTCCCACCACATCTGTGTCGCTGGCTCTTTCGGTCATGTTGGTTGGGTGCTCCTCTTGCCAACTCGTCTTGGATTTGGGCACCCTTCTTGCGAACTTGCCTTGCATTGCCTCAGGAAACCCCAAGCTTTCCTTGCATTAAGGAAACCCCAAGTGTTTCCTTCCCACCACACTTGTTTCGCTGGCTCATTCGGTTTTGTTGGTTCGACGCTCCTCTTGCCAAATCGGCTTGGCTTTCGGTGCCCCTCTTGCGAACTTGCCTTGCATTTCCTCAGGAAGCCCCAAGTTTTCCTTACATTTGGGAAACCCTAAGTTTTTTTCGCAATGCACCTGTGCCACTAACTCTTTCAATTTCAATAGTTGGGCACTCTTCTTGCCAACTTGACTCGCCTTTGGGCGCCCCAACTTGCCTTGCATTGCCTCTAGAAACACCAAGTTTTCCTTGCATTCAGGAAACTCCAAGTTTTTTTTTCCACCACGCTTGTGTTGCTGGCCCCTTCGGTTTTGTTGGTTGGGCACTCTTGCGAACTTGGCCTGGATTTGGGCGCCCCTCTTTCCAACTTGCCTTGCATTTCCTTTGGAAACCCCTAGTTTTCCATGCATTCGAGAAACCCCAAGGTTTTTTCCCCACTGCACCTGTGTTGCTGGCTCTTTCGGTTTTGTTGGCTTGGGCGCTCTTCTTGCCAACTTGACTTGCCTTTAGGCGCCCCTCTTGCCAACTTGCCTTGCATTTCCTCTAGAAACCCCAAGTTTGCCTTGCATTCGGGAAACCCCAAGTTTGTTTCCTACCGCACCTGTGTCACTGGATCTTTCGGTTTTGTTGGCTTGGGCGCTCTTATTTCCAACTCGGCTTGCCTTTGGGCGCCCCTCTTTTGAACTTGCCTTGCATTTCCTCTGGAAACCCCAAGTTTTCCTTGCATTAAGGAAACCCCAAGTTTTTTTTCCCACTGCACCTGTGTCGCTGGCTCTTTCGGTTTTGTTGGTTTGAGCGATCTTCTTGCCAACTTGGCTTGCCTTTCGGTGCCCCAAATTGCCTTGAATTGCCTCTGGAAACCCTAATTTTTCCTTGCATTCAGGGTGATGTGATAAAAAGGAGCCTGCCTACCAGGTCCACCTAAAGATTGGTCTAGGGCCATTTGAAGGGTTGGTCGGTTTTTGGTTTGTTATCACGTTGCTGAATAGCACATGAGCGATAAGCGTAGTGAAGCTCCATCTTTTGTGCAAGGGGTGATGTGATAAAAATGAGCTGCCTATTTTGTCCACTACCCAAAGATTGGCCTAGGGCCATTTGCAGGGTTAGTCGATTCTTGGCTTGTTATCACGTTGCTCGATAGCACATCAGTGGTAAGTGTAGCGAAGCTCATCTTGGGAGGCTCTTTGAAAGATAACTCTTCTTCACTTGTCGTGGAGTTTGAGTGACTGTTGTGGCTTCCTTGCGGGGCCTTGCATCTCTTGTTGTATGGCTTAGAAAAAAATTCTCGGTTGCAGATGAGTTATAGCGGCTGGACACGAAGACCTAAAAAATAGTCAAATGAGAACTTTGAAGACTGAAGTGGGGAAAGGTTCCATGTGAACAACACTTGGACATGGGTTAGTCGATCCTAAGAGATGTGGAAGCCCTGTATCAAGGGTGCACTATGCACAGACATCGAAAGGGAATCAGGTCAATATTCCCGAATCGAGACATGGCGACAGTCGACAACGTTAGGAAATCCAGAGACGTCGTTAGGGGCCCTGGGAAGAGTTATCTTTTCTTTTTAACAACTTTCCCACATTGAAATCGGCTCAACCAGAGATAGGGTCCAATAGCTGTAAGAGAATCACACGTCTTGCGGTGTCCGGTACACCCTCAGAGGCCCTTGAAAATCTGGAGGACTGAGTACCGTCCATGCTCGATCGTACTCATAATCGCATCAGGTCTCTAAGGTGAACAACCTCTGGTCAATAGAACAATGTAGGTAAGGGAAGCCGACAAAACGGATCCATAACTTCGGGAAAAGGATTGGCTCCGAGGGCTAGGCCTAGGGGTCTGTGTTCTCAACCCATGTGTTGTTGGTAGTTTGCCCGAGCAGCTATCACGACGAGGGTGAGTAGTCGCGTGCCGATTGGGCTACGAGCGTAGAATGTCCCCTTGCATGGGATTTTCCCTAGGTGGAGAACAATCAACTCAGAACTTGTACGGACAAGGGGAATTTGACTATTTAATTAAAATAAATCATTGCGATGGTACCTGCGGATGTTGACGCAAGGTGATTTCTGCCCAGTGCTCTAAATGTCAAACTGAAGAAATTCAACCTAGCACGGGTAAACGACGGGAGTAACTATGACTCTCTTATGTTGAAATAATGTAACTGCAAAGAGTATTCTAATTATTATTTATCGGATCAATCCCCATTGTGGATTGATCATGTCGGTTATTATAATAGGACCAAATCCCCTTTTGCGGATTGGTCAAAAGACAATTGTAATAGGAAGAATAAGGAGTCGGCCCCAACAGATATTAAAGAGGCCCAGAAATATAATAAAGGTGGGTTTACCCACCCAGTTTGAGAAGTCGACCCTGCTAGTGAAGAGACACTTCACACGTGCTAGACTTGTATAAATAAAGAGGCCAACGCCTCACTTAGACACACAACTCACTTGCTCATTGAGAGACAAGTTTAAGATCTGCTACTAGAGAAGAATGAGAGAGAGAGTGGCACATATCTGGGAGAGGAATTTCTGTATTAGTTTAAGAGATCTCTTGGCATTGTATTGGCTATCTATATTAAGGAAGTTTTGCTGGGTTTTCTTCCCTTAGAGGGTTTCCCAGGATAAACGTTGTGTCTCTTGTGATTGTGTATTTCTCAGTGATCTTGGATTATGCTATTGTTATCTAATGAAATGAAAACAACTATAATAATGGCTTAAACATTAACATGGTATCATAGCTAAGCTTAAGGAAGCATCTTTCACAAGTGAAAAACGTCACTGTTGTCATACATGAAAATGATGGCTTTTTGATGGTGAAGCTTTTCAGCCCCAAAACCATCTAGAAAAGTGCGCCCTCCCCTAGGGATCAGTTTGGCACTCTCAGCGCACCTTTTCAGTGGCTGGATCTCCCAGAAAGTGAAACCCTAGTTTCACAAAGTACCAGAAAACCAGTGTGCTAGAAGTACCAGAGTACCAGAGGTACCAGAAGCACCAGTCCATAAATCCACATATCAAATTTGGAGGAGGAAAAGTTGGATTTTCTCAGATCCAAACACACCAGGCTACTTGCCTCAGCCAAGTGCACCTCCTGGTAAGTTCACATTTTGATTTTAAGCACTTTCATTTTTCAGTCATTTTCCTAGCTCCAGGTAGAGATGTCTGCAAGCGTTAAGCTTGTTGACAAGCTAGAAGGAGTGGATTGGCCTTTTTCTTGAAGAGAAATGACCTAGAAAGATTCGTCAAAGAAGAAGTACCAGAACCCGTCGATGTTGCAGAAAAGGCAAAGAATCAAAATGACACAATAAGGGCTAAAAGAATCATTGCATATTCAATCAAAGACCACCTGATTCCTTATGTGTCATCTAAGAAGACCCCTAAAGAAATGTTTGATGCCTTGACCAAACTATATGAAGGAAAGAACATAAACCATAAGATGAATCTAAGAACTCAACTGAAGAATACAAGGATGTAGAAAGGAGAAATGATTTAGGAATACTTCTCTAGAATCTCAGAATTCAAAGAACAACTAGAAGCTATTGGAGATACCATAGACGAAGACAAACTCATAATGACGGCCCTAAATGGTCTCACAAGACCTTGGGATGCATTCATCCAAACGATATGTGCCAGAACGGAGAAACTGAAGTTTGATA
>ML781188.1:357219-379133 GCA_009831015.1 Picea engelmannii | reverse complement strand
GGCTATCTATATTAAGGAAGTTTTGCTGGGTTTTCTTCCCCTAGAGGGTTTCCCAGGATAAATGTTGTGTCTCTTGTGATTGTGTATTTCTCAGTGATCTTGGATTATGCTTTTGTTATCTAATGAAGTGCAAACAACTATAATAATGGCGTTCGTCCTGCATACTCACCTTGCGTAGTGTTTGGGCGTCCCTCTTGCCAACTATAATAATGGGCGCTCGTCCTGCCTACTCGCCTTGTATAGTCTTTGGGTGCCCCTCTTGCCAACTCACCTTGCCTTGCCCTTGGTCTCCCAACCATGGCCATGTCGTATTAAAAAATCTGCCTTGAAGAAAAAATGGGTTCTTATCCGTCATCCAACTCGTCTTTTTGACTAGTGCTCCTTTGTGTGGTTATTTTCGTTACGTCTCTTGGTGCGTTTGGGTTCTCGTCTTGCCTAGTTGCCTTGCATTGCATTAGGGTGCCCCTCTATCCAACTCGCCTTTCCTTGCCCTTGGTCACCCAACCTTGGCCATGTCATATTAAAAAATCTACCTCGATGCCAAAATTGGTTTTTATCCGTCCTACAACTCGTCTTTTTGCCTAGTGCTCCTTTGTGTGGTCGTTTTCGTTACGACTCTTCGTGTGTTTGGACACCCCTCTTGCAAACTCGCCTTGCCTTGCCCCTAGACGCCCAACCTTGGCGAGGCCATATTAAAAAATCTACCTCGAAGCCAAAATTAGTTCTTATCCTTCTTTCGACTCATCTTTTTTCCTAGTGCTCCCTTGTGTGTTCGTTTTCATTACAACTCTTCGTGCGTTTGGGCGCCCATCGTTTTCGTTACAGATCTTCGTGCGTTTCGTTATGGCTCTTCGTGCGTTTGGGCGCCCATATTGCCAACTGGCCTTGCGTTGTGTTTGGGTGCCCCTCTTACCAACTCGCCTTGCCTTGCCGTTGGTTGCCCAACCTTGGCGAGGCCGTATTAAAAATTCTACCTCCAAGCCAAAATTAGTTCTTATCCGTCATATGACTCGTATTTTTTCCTAGTGCTCCCTTGTGTGGTTGTTTTCATTACGTCTCTTCGTGCGTTTGGGCACCCATCTTGCCTACTCGCCTTGTGTTGTGTTTGGGCACCCCTCTTGCCAACTCACCTTGCCTTTCCTTATTAAAATATCTAACTCCAACCTTGGTCACCCAACCCTAACCATACCATATTAAAAGATCTACCTCCAAGCCAAAATCAGTTCTTATCCATCCTCTGGCTCGTCTTTTGCCTAGTGCTCCCTTGTATGGTCATTTTTGTTACGGCTCTTCATGCGTTTGGGTGCCCATCTTGCCTACTTGCCTTGTGTTGCGTTTGGGTGACCCTCTTGCAAACTTTCCTTGCCTTGTGCTTGGTCGCCCAACCTTGGCAATGTCATATTAAAAAATCTACCTCCAAGCCAAAACTAGTTCTTATCTGTCCTCTGGCTTGTCTTTTTTCCTAGTGCTCCCTTGTGTGGTTGTTTTCATTACGTCTCTTTGTGTGTTTGGGTGCCCATCTTTCCAACTTGCCTTGCGTTGTGTTTGGGCACCCCTCTTGCCAAATCGCCTTACCTTTCCCTTGGTCGCCCAACCTTGGCCAAGCTGTATAAAAGAATCTACCTCGAAGCCAAAATTGGTTCTTATTTGTCATCCGACTCGTCTTTTTGCCTAGTGCTTCCTTGTGTGGTCATTTTCGTTATGACTCTTCGTGCATTTTGTTATGGCTCTTCATGCGTTTGGGCACCCATCTTGCCAAATGGCCTTGCGTTGCATTTGGGTGCCCCTCTTGCCAATTGGCCTTGCCTTGCTCGTGCTCTTCGTGTGTTTGGGCACCCATCTTGCCAACTCGCCTTTCCTTTCCCTCGGTCGCCCAATCTTGGCCATGCCGTATTAAAAAATCTACCTCCAAGCCAAAATTGGTTCTTATCCATCCTCTAGCTCGTCCTTTTGCCTAATGCTCCCTTGTGTGGTTGTTTTCGTTACGGCTCTTTGTGCGTTTGGGTGCCCATCTTGCCTACTCTCCTTGCATTGTGTTTGGGCACCTCTCTTGCCAACTCACCTTGCCTTGCCCAACCTTGACCATGCCGTATTAAAAAATCTACCTCCAAGCCAAAACTGGTTCTTATCCTTCCTCCAGATCGTCTTTTCCCCTAGTGCTCCCCTGTGTGGTCATTTTTGTTACGGCTCTTTGTGCATTTGGGCACCCATCTTTCCAACTTGACTTGCATTGCGTTTGGGCACCCCACTTGCCAAGTTGCCTTGCCTTGCCCTTGGTCACCCAACCTTGGCCGGGGCGTATTAAAAAATATACCTCGAAGCCAAAATTAGTTCTTATTTGTCATTAGGCTTGTCTTTTTGCCTAGTGCTCCCATGTGTTGTGTGGTCGTTTTCGTTACGTATCTTTTTGCGTTTCATTACGACTCTTCATGCATTTGGGCACCCATCTTGCCAGCTGGCCTTTCATTGCATTTGGGTGCCCCTCTTGCCAACTCGCCTTGCCTTGCCTGTGCTCTTCGTGCATTTCGTTACGACTCTTCGTGCGTTTGGGCACCCATCTTGCCAACTCACCTTGCCTTACCGTTGGTCGCCCAACCTTAGTCATGTCTTATTAAAAAATCTACCTCCAAGCCAAAATTGGTTCTTATCTATCCTTCGGCTCGTCGTTTTGCCTAGTGCTCCCTTGTTTGGATGTTTTCATTACGGTTCTTTGTGTGTTTGGGCACCCATCTTTACTACTCTCCTTGTGTTGCGTTTGTGCACCCCTCTTGCCAACTCACCTTGCCTTGCCCTTCATTGCCCAACCTTGGCCATGCCATATTAAAAAATCTAAGTCCAAGCCAAAACTTGTTCTTATCCGTCCTCCAACTCGTCTTTTTGCCTAGTGCTCCCTTGTGTGGTCATTTTTGTTACGATTCTTCGTGCATTTGGGTGCCCATCTTGCCAACTTGCCTTGTGTTGCGTTTGGGTGCCCCTCTTGCCAAGTTGCCTTGCCTTGCCCTTGGTCGCCCAACCTTGGCCAAGCCATATTAAAATATCTACCTCGAAGCCAAAATTGGTTCTTAACTGTCATCCAACTCGTCTTTTTTCCTAGTGCTCCCTTGTATGGTTGTTTTTGTTATGGCTCTTCGTACGTTTCGTTATATCTCTTCATGTGTTTGGGCGCCCATCTTGCCAACTGGCCTTGCATTGCGTTTGGGTGCTCCTTTTTCCAACTCAGCTTTCCTTGCCCGTGTTGTTCGTGTGTTTTGTTATGTATCTTTGTGTGTTTGGGCGCCCATCTTGAAAACTCGCCTTGCATTGCGTTTGGGTGCCCATCTTGCAAACTCACCTTGCGTTGCATTAGGGCGCCCAACCTTGTTGAGGTCATATTAAAAAATCTACCTCCAAGCCAAAATTGGTTCTTATCTGTCCTCTGGCTTGTCTTTTTTCCTAGTGCTTCTTTATGTGGTCCTTTTCGTTACGACTCTTCATGTGTTTGGGTGCCCATCTTGCGAACTCGCTTTGCATTTCATTTGGGTGCCCATCTTGCGAACTCACCTTGTGTTGCATTCGGGCACCCAACCTTGGTGAGTCTGTATTAAAAAATCTACCTCCAAGCCAAAATTGGTTCTTATTCGTCCTCCGACTCATTGTTTTTCCTAGTGCTCCCTTGTGTGGTCATTTTCGTTACGACTCTTCATGCATTTCGTTATTGCCGTTCATGAGTTTCGTTACAACTGTTCTTGCATTTCGTTATGACTCTTCGTGTGTTTGGGCGCCATCTTGGCAACTGGTCTTGCATTGCATTTTGGTGCCCCTCTTGCCAACTCACCTTGCCTTGCCCTTGGTTTCCCAACCTTCACCAGGCTCCTCGTGCATTTCATTATGGCTCTTCATGCGTTTGGGCGCCCATGTTTCAAACTCGCCTTGCATTGATTTTGGGTGCCCATCTTGTGAACTCGTCTTGCATTGCATTCGGGGGCCCAACCTTGGTGAGTCCGTATTAAAAAATCTACCTCCAAGCCAAAATTGGTTCTTATTCGTCCTCAGGATCGTCTTTTTTCCTAGTGGTCCCTTGTGTGGTCGTTTTTGTTATGACTCTTAATGAGTTTTGTTATGGCTCTTCGTGCATTTTTTTAGCATCGAAATTCACTCCTGGATTTCTTGCAGGAGCAGAGCCCGACACCCATCAGTTTTTATGTCACGATAGTTTTAAAAGGATGATCAAATGGAGGTAAAGACTCAGGGAAGTATCATTCTAACTCAGGGACTGGGTCTTGCATGTATGGGACAAATGAGGTCTTAATATAACTTTAGCCAGTGGGTAGATTAAAAGATGAACAGGTGGAAGACTTAGTAAGAAAGGTGAATGAACAATTGTAGGCAACAGGCTTCCAACAGTTTGCAGAAGAAAAAATCTGAATGCAAGATCCTCTTGGTTCAGGGTCTCAAGAAACTGAAAAGAGACTTGACTGGATCCTCCAATTCCAAGTCACTCAGCGCCGGGAAAATCACAAGAAACGATTAGAAACAACGTGACTGCTACAGTGATCCAATCCAACATCAGCCTATAACAACTACAACTCGACTGGATCCTCCAATTCCGAGCTGTTCTAACACAGTTTAAACAGAGACGTGAAAGAAACTGGCATTCATAAGGCAATAAGTCTCAAAAGTTCATACATAACCAGAACAACAATGCTTCATTAAAACTTTACAACCGGGAGCTCTGCTCAACCATCGATCTCTTACAAAATACAAAGACTGAGTTTATATACTCAGAGAAAATCACCTAACAGAGGTGTGCCCAATCGCCCAAGGCTTGATGTCTCTTCAGTCAAATTCGTACTGGTATCTTTCTTTAAGTGCCATCTTAACTACGCATGGCTCCTGTAAGGAGGGTAGCTGAACCATTAAGTGTTGGACTAGTGTGCGCAGACTTCTCTGTCGAGTTGAGGACTTCGGCATGGAGTTTTTGAGAAAATCGATACACATGACTTCCTCGGGCAGATGGTTTGCCAGACCCTCCATCCCCTCACTTAATGAATGAAATGAGGTTTCAACCACCCGCCCTTGTTGTCATTAACTTCAGATGAGAAACAGTATGGAGATCGGATCCGATGGCGCTTAGAGACCACGACGATCCTCTCTGTAACTAAACTTGGCGCTTCGGCCTTCTTTACGCAGCTTCTCTCCTTTTCCAAGTGACCACGGACTGTGACCACGTGCCTATTCCCATGGCGCTTTTCGGCGTTCGCGAATATGAAGGGGCTGATCCTTGCTAATCGAAATCACGATGAGCGATATTCTGAGACGACTCAATCTAGTGCCACGCGTCCCTTAAATCTGACGGTCCTAAACTCACCCGACGTTGCTGTGGGCCCTAGGTCCTGAATGCTTTCTCTACTTCGCGTATCGGGATATAATGGAGCTGTTTGTTGTGTTTTGAAACCGCGATGGGTGAAAAGGTGGGGAGCTTAATCGCGCGTCAGGTGTCCGCTTCAAATGGACGGTTGAGATTGCCCCCTGATACTGTGGGCCCAATCTTTAAAAGTTCTTTCCCTTTCGCAATTCGCGAGTTCATGGGTCAAAGACCCTCGGCTCCCCTTTCTAAACTCTCGATCTCTGAGATGGCGATACGGGTCGGGCCCCCTTTCTGGTCGGTGCTCTCTCCATGTAACCGTCAACTAGAGCCCAGGTACTAACGCCTCTCGCAACTCGCGGCTTCGCGAGCTGGAGTATCAAACTTTGGCATTCTCCCCATGCGAAGTCCCGAGATGCGATGGTCAGTGAAGGTTGACCCCCTCTGGGCACTTTTTCGCAACTTGCAATCTCGCGCAATTAAAAGACATGGTCTGCCCCCCGAACTTACGAACCTCGAGTTCGAGAAATAACTACTGCGCTTGAACTGCTTGCGATCAATGACCCTTGTAACTTCGCGAGTGCCTCTTGAAGGATTCCGACCGTTGAATTCCTTAAAACTTTAAACGCTATACTTGACATGACTCGGTTAATCTACAATTACCCATCAATCGCTGCTCTGCTCTGTTGATGAATTCTTGCCGCAAAAGAATGAAGTGCCTGCTCGCTTGATTTAAGCCTGAAATAGATTTCTCCTGTGGGCTACGCCCAGTGCTCCTTGCGCCATTTCCAATCCTGAATACTCTTGTGCCCCTGACAAGAAATGTCGATAACATTAGGCTCCATGGGGGATAGAGTCATCCCTGTGATGCTCTAAGGACTCGCTTTGCAGTTCCAATGCTTTGCTGTTGGGCTATGGAGTCATTATTAAGCCGCAAAAATAAAAACGAAAATGAACAAAGAAACAAAAGGACAATATTTACAAACAAAGGAGCCATCTGAGACTCAAACAAAACATTTCTTCAGGAAATGCCCATTCACTGGGCTGCTGAAAACTTCTTCACCTTCCAAACCTCGCAATATATACATGTTATTTGAGAAAGTCTCAAAGATTTTGAAAGGCCCGATCCACAGGGATTCAAATTTGCTGTGTTTTCCCTTATCTTGCTTAGGAGCATCCCATTTCAGCTCTAGGTCTCCTATCTGGAACCGCTCCTTCTTGGCCCTCTTATCGAAAACCTGCTTGATCTTTTGCTGATGGTCCTGAATTCTGTCCACTGTCTGCTCCCTAGCTTGCTGGACTTCCACTAGCTGATGAATCCTTCTGATCATGTCATCAGGTTCCTCCTGATAGTCCTGGAGGAATTTTGCTATAGGGATGGCTACTGAGAAGGGAAAACGGCCTCCGCTCCATAGACTAATTGGAAAGGAGAGACTCCGATAGATCTCTTCGTGGTCACTCGGTCGGCCCATAGAGCAAATTTTAATTTGGAATGCCAGGCCTTCTTGTTGTCTTGCAACAGCCTTTTGATGATCCTTATCAGGCTTTTGTTGGAGGATTCTGCTAAACCATTGCCCTGTGGATAATATGGGGTAGAGTGAATCAATTTGATCCCGAACTGTTCATAGAACTTGGCTAGTGGTTCAGACCCGAAAGTGGCTGCGTTATCAGTGACAATCTTATTTGGGCAGCTGAACCTTGTGATGAGGTCCTCCAAGAATCCAATGATTACCTTGTGGGAAGCACTCCTGGTGGGGATAGCTTCAATCCACTTGGTAAAGAAATCTGTAGCAGTTAGGATCCACCTGTGCTACCCTCTAGAAGTAGGGTGAATTTCTCCAATGAAATTTAGGCCCCACTGCTGGAAAGGTCCTGAAACCACCACCGGATTTAACGACAGAGACCTAAGCTACTGCTTCCCTGTAAATTTTTGACATTTGATGTAGGCCCTGACCCTTTTGTAGACGTCAGTGAACATGATAGGCCAGTAATATCCAACCCTGAGGATTTTGTGGGCTGTGTCTCTCCAGAAATGGTGCCCTCCACACAGGCTGCTGTGAAATTCAACCACGATCATCTCGGCCTCTTGTGGACTCATGCATTTTAGAAGCACCCCCAGGGGGTCTTTCCAATATAACACTTGATCGATCATGCAGTATCTGACTGCTTTGAGCTTCAGAGCTCTTGCTTTGCTTATTTTCAGGCCGTCTAGAGGCCGAAGCTCCTGCAGAAAGTATATGACATCCTTATACCAAGGACATCGAGCCAATGGGGGCTCCCTTTGATGGTCTATGTCAGGCAGTTGATTCTGCTGAATACCCGAGCATTCATTGATGAAACTTATCCCCAAAGCTTGGTAGTTTGCTTCAACCAACAATTTGGCTAAACCTTGACCTTTGATCAATTTGGTGGGCCTTATTTCCAGGTCGAATTCCAAGATTTTGGCTATCCATTTACTCCTTCTCCTGTCTATGTCAGGCTGAATAAGAATGTCTTTAACAGAAGCCGAGGGGACATAGGCGATGATCTTTGACTGCAGGACGTAGGTTCTAAAAGCTTTGAGAGATTTTACTAGAGCATAAGCCTGCTTCTCCATAGTGTCATACCTGACTTCGACATCCCTCAATGCTTGGCTGAAATAAGCAATAGGTTGCTCTAGCCCACTGTCATTTATCTGTAATAGAACAACAACCACTGTGTCAGGTGAGGCAAAGGAGAAAATAAGGAAATCCTTTGAGTAGTCGGGACTAATAAGCACAGGAGATTCAGTGAGGGATTTCTTGATTTGTTCAAAGGAATGTCGCGATTGAGGGGTCCACCTTACTTCATTTCCTTTCTTCAGCATGGCTTTTATAAGCTTTACCTCCTCAACAAAGTTAGGCACAAACCTCCTCAGAAAATTAATCTTACCGAGAAAAGATTGGACCTCCTTCTTGGACCTCGGGATCCATAAGGCTTGTATCGACTCAACTCTGCTGGGGTCAATTCTAACTCCTTCCGCTGATACTATGTGTCCAAGTAACTTTCCCTCCTGCATGGAGAACAGAGATTTCTTGGGGTTCAATGAAATGCAAAAATTTCTGCATTTCAAGAAAACCTTCCTGAGATGGCGACAATGTTCTTTATCAGACTTTGAAAACACTGTGATGTCATCCAGATAGACGACCACAAATTTGTCCTTTTCCCCAATGAAAGCTATGTCCATGGCGTGTTGAAACGTTGCCCCTGCATTCATTAGTCCAAATGACATCTTGGCGTACATGAACATCCCCCATGGAGTGGTGAATGTTGTCTTTTCCCTGTCCTCAGGCAGAACAGAGACTTGATTATAGCCAGAGAAGCCATCAATCATGGATATTCTAGATGCTCCTGTTACCCTCTGTAGTATATGTTCCATCTTTGGCAAAGGGTAGTTATCCTTTCGTGAGCTCCTGTTCAGGTTTCTGAAGTCTACACAGAGTCAGATTTCTCCATTCTTTTTCCTTACTAGCACCAAGTTGGCCACCCACTCTGAATATCTCAGTGGTACAATGATTTGAGCTTGAAGCAACTTCTTCACTTCCCTCTCCATGATATGCAACAACATAGGATTGATCTGTCTCAGCTTCTGCCTAAATGGCTTTGCTTCCTCCTTTAGTGGGATTTTATGCTCGATGATAGAGGTGTCATAGGTTTTTAGGTCTTCATAGGTCCAGGCAAAAACATCAACAAATTCCTTCAAAAGTCCAATGTATTCAGACCTCTGCTCCTTTGTCAGACTTCTTGACAATTTGATAAGCTTGGGCTCATTATCGGTCCCAATGTTGCACTGAATAGTACCAGTGTCATCCTCCGAGACCTCTCCTTTTAATGATACATCATTTCTATCAAAGAGCCTTTCCAAAGGAACCAGTCCCCTTGGAATATGATTGCTGGGCAACTGCACAATGTTACGCTCTGCAATCTTATCCAAAAAATTACCCCCATCAAGCTTTTCTTCAGAGACAGAGTCTTGGTCGATATGCATCTCTGAAAATTATTCGACAGTCTCCAAGAACTTCTTGATTTCGAGATCATCCTCGAATACCTTCCAATGTTTGACGTTGTCAGGTATGGAGGGCCTGTATTTCACTTCCACATCCTATCTAAATTTAGGCGGCAAGGGTACTTTGAAATTACTTGCTGATGCAGCCAAGGAATCTGCCACTGTGTTCTCCTCTCTTGGGATGAAATAAATGTTAAATGCTGAGAAGAAACTGTCAACTAGATCCCACACCTCATTTCTGTAGCTTCTAAGTTGAGGATGCTTAGCCTGATAAGCGTTTCTGATCTATTGGAATACCAACTCTGCATCACCGAACACTGCTACCTCCTGAATTCTCATTTCCTTTGCGGCTCTTAACCCCAGAACAAGAGCTTCATACTCTGCCACATTATTGGTAGCTTCAAATTCTAATTTGTATGACAGAGATATTATTTCTTGAACGGGTGACACAAAAACCACCCCATCTCCAGCACCTTCCCTGGAAGAGGCTCCATCAAAGAACATTTTCCAGACGGGGGTGATGGAGGGAGGAAATTTAGCGGAAATGGTGGACTGCTTTCTGAGTTTGAGAGGAGGCTCGGGGGCATGGGTGAGCTGTAGTAAACTGGAGCCTAAATCAGTGTCCAAGGCAAAGATAGGATGATTGGTAGGGTTGGCTTCGTCGCTGATTATATAGGCGAGTTGAGCTTCTCTGTATAGTCTTCTATGCTCTCCTCCAAAAAATAGAATGGTAGCATATGTGAGGTCCATATGCAAGGTTTCCCCCAGTCTTTTTATCCAAGATCTTGATAAAAACATACCGAACTTGGGGGGGACATCGGCCACTACAATGTCCATGACCACACTTTTCATGGGCAGTTGAAACAAGGTCACGAACAGGTCTTTGATAACTCCTAGGTACTGAAAATTTTTGGAGTCAAAGGAATAGAGGTCAAGATATGCTCGGGTGACTTCTAGTCCTAACTCTTCCATGACAGTTTTGGGCATGAGGTTGTGAGAAGCCCCTGAATCCATCAAGCAATTGTGCAGTACCTTGTCATGTATGTTCAAGGAAGTGTAGAAGGGGGGGGACGAGTCATTCCTATCTTCTACCATAGGGCTCAGAATAACTGCAGGCTTTTCATCTTGCAAATTGATGGAGTCTGTAGGAAGGCTTGAGACCTCAGAATGTAAAATCTCAGAGAAGAATTTCTTGAACTCCTCATGTTTAATTAATTCTGTCAGGGGCACATGGATTCTGATTTTTTGAATTTCATGCTCGAAATTAAAAGAAGATGAGAGCTTTGGGATTTCTCTTATTTCAAGAACATGACTCTGGATAATGGGAGAGAGGGGTTGGGTCTTCCTACCTCTGTGATTATCTGCTGCTTCGTTGGCAAGTTTCTCTGTCCTGGTAGACTGCTCAGGAACGTCAGGTGCTTTAGTCTTCTTCTTTGACCTCAGATCATATTTGCCTGGGCTACCACTAGCCTTGTCTCCCTTGCTTAGTTCATTCATCTGATTGTCCATGAGAGACTCCTCAGAGGCTGATTGAGTGAGATGACGAAAAGGAGGAGTGTCTCCGAAGCAATGGATTTCAGGATCCATCTCATCTGTTTCCCCTTCTTCACCCTCGGCCACAAAATTGTTTTGAAAAGGGGCCTGAATCTTCTGGTCTTCTCTGTCTCTTCCCTTCTCTCTGTGCATAGTCGGGGAAGCGATATTGTTTGGCCTCTTGAAACCTTCTCCCTTTTCGGCATTTTGGGGGCCTCTGTATGCTTTCCTCCCTTCCACCCTCATTTTCTCCATCTCTGTAGATAGAGAATTCACCATCCTGGCTAGTTCGTCTACTTGAGGGTGAGGCACCGACGGGTCAGAAGTTGAGGCTTTCGACCTTCCCTTTCTCCTGTCTGCATCGGCCTTGCTCCTTAGTCTATCAGTTGCTAATACATTAGATTCCACTTCTATGACTGCTCTTGCATTTGAGCCAAGGAGGTGGCTCTTCTTTCTCTCAATAACAGGCAGAAATCGGGGCCAAACGCACTAGCATAAGAAATTTTGGCAGAGGCCTCTAAAGGCTTTATCTCGACAGGGATTTTATTATACATCTTATTGAATCTTTTGGAGAAGTTAGAGACAGACTCTCCATCCATCTTCTTCAAAGACCCGAACTCTGTCATGTAATACATGAAATCCTTCCTATCTCCCCACTGCCTCAGGAAAGCACTATCTAGAGCTTCAATCCCAACAATAGATCCTGGAGCCAATCCTCTAAACCACTTCCTCACCTCGCCATACAGACTCTGGATGAAGACTCTCATCCAGACATCTTCATTTTAAATATTGAGGCTGTTTGTATAACTGTAGAAAGCAACCAGGTGCTCTTCAACAGTTATGTCTCCTTCCCCAGTAAACTTGGGCATGTACTTCAAGTAATCTCCAGCAGGGAGGTGGTTCATAGGATGGGGTAGAACTAAGGGAGCGTATCTGACATCGACTATGGCGTCCATTCTATTCAGAGGGGGATTAGCACTAGCCATAGGTATATTAGGTAGAGGAGAACCAGGAGGAGAAGGAGTTCACGAAGGGGCTACTGGGAATGAGTCTCGAAGTGGAGTGGGAAACAAGAGGGGATTTAAGGAGAAGGCTAACGAGCGCAAGTTAACAAGTGCTTCTCTTTGCGCAGGAGTAGTAAAGATAGGAGTGGGGAAATCTTCTGCGTTCTCGGGTCTATGCCAAGGTACAGTTTCAGGGGAGAGGGGAGTGACAAGGTCTGTCCCTCCGGTCCCAGAACAATAGAGGGAAACCCAACAGGAACACTCCTGAAATTCAGGAAATGGGAAAATCCAGGAACAGGTCTGTCATGAAACTGAGAAAAAGAAAAAGGAGTTTCCACAGAAGGATATGGTGGATTACCTGGTTTGGTGGTGGATGCTTCTTCTTCAGAGGCCTTTCCCTTCCTAAACACCACCTCTAGGTCTTTTTCGGGTGTAGTTAGAGGAAACTATGGATGAGACCGCGTATTCCTACCTCTGAAAGCCACAATTAACACGGTAGGTTCGTCCCAGTGGGGTCATCACAATGGAGTCGCCAGGTGCACAACAACAATCTTGATAGTTCTGATATCTGATGCACCTTCAGAATCAGTTAATCGTTGTCGTTCAATCACGGGGAATTATTCAATTTCTTCTTCGACAACAACGCCATAAATGTTAGCGTCGGAAGTCACTCCTGGATTGCTTGCAGGAGCAGAGCCCGACACCCATCAGTTTTTATGTCACGATAGTTTTAAAAGGATGATCAAATGGCGGTAAATACTCGGGGAAGTATCATTCTAACTCAGGGACTGGGTCTAGCATGTATGGGACAAAGGAGGTCTTGATCTAACTTCAACGAGTGGGTTGATTAAAAGATGAACAGGTGGAAGACTTAGTAAGAAAGGTGAACGAACAATTGTAGGCAACAGGCTTCCAACAGTTTGCAGAAGAAAAACTTTGAATGCAAGATCCTCTTGGTTCAGGGTCTCAAGAAACTGAAAAGAGACTTGACTGGATCCTCCAATTCCAAGTCACTCAGCGCCGGGAAAATCACAAGAAATGATTAGAAACAACGTGACTGCTACAGTGATCCAATCCAACATCAGCCTATAACAGCTACAACTCGACTGGATCCTCCAATTCCGAGCTGTTCTAACACAGTTTAAACAGAGACGTGAAAGAAACTGGCATTCATAAGGCAAGAAGTCTCAAAAGTTCATACATAACCAGAACAACAATGCTTCATTAAAACTTTACAACTGGGAGCTCTGCTCAACCATCGATCTCTTACAAAATACAAAGACTGAGTTTATATACTCAGAGAAAATCACCTAACAGAGGCGTGCCCAGTCGCCCAAGGCTTGATGTCTCTTCAGTCAAACTCATACTGATATCTTTCTTTAAGTGCCATCTTAACTACGCATGGCTCCTGTAAGGAGCTTACAGGGTAGCTGAACCATTAAGTGATGGGCTAGTGTGTGCATACTTCTCTGTCGAGTTGAGGACTTCGTCATGGCGTTTTTGAGAAAATCGATACACAAGACTTCCTCTGGCAGATGGTTTTCCAGACCCTTCATCCCCTCACTTAATGAATGAAATACACGTGCCTATTCCCATGGCGCTTTTCGACATTCGTGAATATGAAGGGGTTGATCCTTGCTGATCGAAATCGCGATGAGCGATATGCTGAGACGACTCAATCTGGTGCCACGCGTCCCTTAAATCTGACGGTCCTAAACTCACCCGACGTTGCTATGGGCCCCAGTTCCTGAATTCTTTCACTATTTCGCGTATCGAGATATAATGGATTTTTTTTTTGCATTTTGAAACCACGATGGGTGAAAAGGCGGGGAGCTTAATCGCGTGCCAGGTGTCTGCTTCAAATGGACGACTGAGATTGCCCCCTGATATTGTGGGCCCAATCTTTAAAATTTCTTTCCCTTTCACAATTCGCGAGTTCATGGGTCAAAGACCCTCGGCTCCCCTTTCAAAACTCCCGATCCCCGAGATGGCGATATGGGTCGGGCCCCCTTTCTGGTCGGCGCTCTCTGCATGTAACCATCGGCTAGAGCCCAGGTACTAACGCCTCTCGCAACTTGCGGCTTCGCGAGCTGGAGTATCGAACTTTGGCATTCTCCCCTCATGAAGTCCCAAGACGCGATGGTCAGCGAAGGTTGACTCCCTCTGGGCACTTTTTCGCAACTCTCAATCTCACGCAATTAAAAGACATGGTCCGCCCCCCGAACTTATGAACCCCGAGTTCGAGAAATAATTACTGCGCTTGAACTACTTGCGATCAACGACCCTTGTAACTTCGCGAGTGCCTCCTGAAGGATTCCGACCGTTGACTTCCTTAAAACTTTAAATGCTATACTTGACGTGACTCGGTTAATCTGCAATTACCCATCAATCACTTCTCTGCTCTGTTGATGAATTCTTGCCGCAGAAGAATGAAGTGCCCGCTCGCTTGATTTAAGCCCAAAATAAATTTCTCCTGTGGGCTACGCCCAACGCTCCTCGCGCCATTTGCAATCCTGAATACTCTTGTGCCCCTGGCAAGAAATGTCGCTAACACATTTCGTTACGGCCATTCGTGTGTTTCGTTACGGCTCTTCGTGTGTTTGGGCGCCCATCTTACCAACTGGCCTTGCATTGTGTTTGGGTGCCCCTCTTGCCAACTTGCCTTGCCTTGCCCTTGGTCACCCAACCTTGGCCAGGCTCCTCGTGCGTTTCATTACAGATCTTCATGCGTTTGGGCGCCCATGTTGCGAATTCGCCTTGCATTGCATTTGGGTGCCCATCTTGCGAACTCGCCTTGCGTTGCTTTCGGGCACCCAACCTTGGTGAGGCCGTATTAAAAAATATACCTCCAAGCCAAAATTGATTCTTATCCATCCTCCGAATCATTGTTTTTCCTAGTGCTCCCTTGTGTGGTAGTTTTCGTTACGGCTCTTCGTGCATTTCATTATGACTCTTTGTTCATTTCGTTATGGTTGTTCGTGCGTTTCATTAAGGATCTTCGTGCGTTTGGGTGCCCTTCTTGCCAACTGGCCTTGCATTGCATTTGGGTGCCCCTCTTGCCAACCCGCCTTGCCTTGCCCTTGGTCGCCCAACCTTGGCCAGGTTCCTGTTGCGTTTTGTTACGGCTCTTCGTGTGTTTGGGCGCCCATGTTGTGAATTCACCTTGCATTGCATTTGGGAACCCTCTTACCAACTCACCTTGCGTTGCGTTTGGGCGCCCAACCTTGGTGAGGCCGTATTAAAAAATCTACCTCCAAGCCAAAATTGGTTCTTATCCATTCTTCGACTCGTCTTTTTGCCTAGTGCTCCCTTGTGTGGTCGTTTTCGTTACGAATCTTCATGTGTTTCGTTACGGTCATTCATGCATTTCGTTATGACTCTACAGGCATTTGGGCGCCCATATTGCCCACTGGCCTTGCATTGCGTTTGGGTGCCCCTCTTGCAAACTCGCCTTGCCTTGCCCTTGGTCGCCCAACCTTGGCCAGGATTCTCATGAGTTTCGTTACGACTCTTTGTGCATTTGGGAACCCATGTTGCGAACTCGCCTTGCGTTGTGTTCTGGCGCCCATCTTGCTAGCTTGCCTTGTGTTGTGTTTGGGCTCCCAACCTTGGTGAGTCTGTATTAAAAAATCTACCTCCAAGCCAAAATTGGTTCTTATCCATCCTTCGGCTCGTCTTTTTGCCTAGTGCTCCTTTGTGTGGTCATTTCTGTTACGACTCTTCGTGCATTTGGGAATCCATCTTGCAAACTCGCCTTGCGTTGCGTTTGGGTGCCCATCTTGTGAAATTGCCTTGCGTTGCATTCAGGCGCCCAACCTTGGTGAGGTCGTATTAAAAAATCTACCTCCAAGCCAAAATTGGTTCTTATTCGTCCTCCGACTCGTCTTTTTTCTTAGTGCTCCCTTGTGTGGTCGTTTTTGTTATGGCTCTTCGTGTGTTTGGGCGCCCATCTTGTGAACAAGCCTTGCGTTGCATTTGGGCACCCAACTTGCGAACTCGCTTTGCATTGTGTTCGGGCGCCCACCTTCCCAACTTGACTTGCATTGCATTTGGGTGCCAATATTGCAAACTTTCCTTGCGTTGCATTAGGGCACCCATCTTGCCAACTCGCCTCTCGTTGCGTTTTGGTGCCCATCTTGCCAACTCGCCTCTCATTGTGTTTGGGTGCCCTGCCTCGTTTTCACAATGACTCCCCTTGTGGGCGCCTGTCTTTCTAAGTCGCCTTGCCTTTGCATGCCCATCTTGCCAGCTCTCCCTTCCTTGCCTTCTGGAAACCCCAATTGTTTTTGCACATGAGTTGTGTCGCTATCTCTTTGGTTTTGTTGGTCGGGCGCCCATCTTCGTGCATTTGGGTGCCACTCTTGCCATGTTGCCTTTCCTTTCCCTCGGTCGCCCAACCTTGGCAAGGCCATATTAAAAAGTCTACCTCGAATCCAAAACTGGTTCTTATCCGTCCTCCGGCTCGTCGTTTTTCCTAGTGATCCCTTGTGTGGTTGTTTTCGTTATGACTCTTCATGCGTTTGGGCGCCCATCTTGCGAAATCACCTTGCTTTGCGTTTGGGTGCCCATCTTGCGAACTCGCCTTGCGTTGCGTTCGGGCGCCCAACCTTGGTGAGGTCGTATTAAAAAATCTACCTCCAAGCCAAAATTGGTTCTAATCCGTCCTCTGGCTCGTCTTTTTGCCTATTGCTCCCTTGTGTAGGCGTTTTTGTTATGGCTCTTCATGCGTTTGGGCGCCCATGTTGCGAATTCGCCTTGTGTTGCATTTGGGATCCCATCTTGCGAACTCACCTTGCGTTGCGTTTGAGCGCCCAATCTTGGTGAGGCCATATTAAAAAATATACCTCCAAGATAAAATTGGTTCTTATTCGTCCTTCAACTCATCTTTTTGATTAGTGCTTCCTTGTGTGGTCGTTTTCGTTATGGCTCTTGGTGCGTTTGTGCACCCATCTTGTGAACTCGTCTTGCGTTGCGTTCGGGCGCCCAACCTTGGTGAGGCCGTATTAAAAAATCTACCTCCAAGCCAAAATTGGTTCTTATCCGTCCTCCAGCTCATCCTTTTGCCTAGTGCTCCCTTGTGTGGTCGTTTTCGTTACAGATCTTCGTGTGTTTGGGCGCCCATCTTGCGAACTCGCCTTGCATTGCATTGGGGCACCCATCTTGCAAACTCGCCTTGCGTTGCATTCGGGCACCCATCTTGCCAACTCACCTTGCGTTGCATTCGGGTTTCCATCTTGCCCACTCGGCTCTCATTGCATTTAGGGGCCCATCTTGCCAACTCGGCTCTCATTGTGGGCACCTGTCCTTCCAAGTCGCTTAGCCTTTGTGCGCCCAACTTTCCAACATGCCTTGCCTTTGCGTACCCATCTTGCCAACTCCGCTCTTTTTGTGGGCACCCGTCCTTCCAAGTCACTTGGCCTTTGCGCACCCAACTTGCCAACTCTCCTTGCCTTTGCACGCCCATCTTGCCAACTTGCCCTTCCTTGTCTTCTGGAAACCCCAATTGTTTTCTCACGTGATTTGTGTCGCTGGCTATTCGGTTTTTTTGGTCGGGCACCCATCTTGCAAAATTGCGTTGTCCCTCTTTCCATGCTTCTGGGGGCCTATCTTTTCAACTCGCCTTGGTGTGCCGTAGTGAAACCCCATGTTTGCATTGGATTTTGGAAACCCCAAGTTTCTTCCAAAATGTGAGTTGTGTCATTGGATCTTCGGTTTTGTTGGTTGGGCGCCCCTCTTTCCAGCTTGCCTTGCATTTCCTCTGGAAACCCCAAGTTTTCCTTGCATTTTGGAAACCCCAATGCTTTTTCCCACCGCACCCGTGCCACTAGCTCTTTCGGTTTTGTTGGTTGGGTGCTTCTCTTGCCAACACGGATTCCCTTTGGGTGCTCCTCTTCCGAACTTGCTGTGTTGCCTCTGGAAACACCAAGTTTGCCTTGCATTCAGGAAACCCCAAGTTTTGTCCCCAGTGCACCTTTGTCGCTGGCCCTTTCGGTTTTGTTTGTTAGGTGCTCCACTTGCCAACTCGTCTTGGTTTTGGGCGACCCTCTTGACATCTTGCCTTGCATTTCCTCTGGAAACCCCAAGTTTTCTCCCCAATGCACCTCTGTCGCTGGCTCTTTTAGTTTTTTTGGTTGGGCGCTCCTCTTGCCAAATCGGCTTGGTTTTGGGCGCCCCTCTTGCCAACTCTCCTTGTGTTGCCTCTGGAAACCCCAAGTTTTTTCCCAACCACACCTTTGTCGCTGGCTCTTTCAATTTTGTTGGTTGGGCATTCCTCTTGCCAACTCGGCTTGGTTTTGGGCACCCCTCTTGCCAACTGCCTTGCGTTGCCTCTCGAAACCCCAAGTTTTTTCCCCACCGCACCCCTGTCACTACCTCTTTCGATTTTGTTGGTTGGGTGCTCCTCTTGCCAACTCGACTTGTTTTTGGGTGCCTCTCTTGCCAACTCTCCTTGCGTTTCCTCTGGAAACTCCAAGATTTTTCCCTACCACACCTCTATCGCTGGCTCTTTTAGTTTTGTTGGTTGGGCACTCGTCTTGTCAACTCGACTTGGTTTTGGGTGCCCCTCTTGCCATATTTTCTTGCGTGGCCTCTGGAAAGCCAAATTTTTTTCCCCACCACACCACTGTCGTTGGATCTTTCGGTTTTTTTGGTTAGGTGCTCCTTTTGCGAAGTCATCTTGGTTCTAGGCGCCCCTTTTGTTTACTTGCCTTGCGTTGTCTATGGAAACCCCAAGTTTTTTACCCACTGCACCTCTGTCGCTAACTCTTTTGGTTTTGATGGTTGGGCGCTCCTCTTGCCAACTCGGCTTGGTTTTGGGCGCCTCTATTTCCAACTTGCCTTGCGTTGCCTCTGGAAATCCCAAGTTTTCCTTGCATGCGGGAAAACCCAAGTTTTTTCTTCCCACCACATTTGTGTCACTGGCTCTTTCAGTTATGTTGGTTGGGTGCTCCTCTTGCCAACTCATCTTGGCTTTGGCCGCCCCTCTATTGAACTTGCCTTGCATTGCCTCTAAAAACCCCAAGCTTTCCCTGCATTCCAGAAACCCCAAGTTTTTCCTTCCCACCACACCTGTGTTGTTGGCTCTTTTGGTTTTGTTGGTTCGACGCTCCTCTTGCCAACTCGGCTTGGTATTCGACGCCCCTCTTGCGAACTTGCCTTGCATTTCCTCAGAAACCCCAAGTTTTCCTTGCACTCGGGAAACCCCAAGTTTTTTTCCCACTGCACTTGTGCTGCTGGCTCTTTTAGTTTTGTTGGTTGGGCGCTCTTCTTGCCAACTTGGCTTGCCTTAGGGCACCCCAACTTACCTTGCATTGCCTCTGGAAAAATCAAGTTTTCCTTGCATTTGGGAAACCCCAAGTTTTTTTTTCCACCATGCCTGTGTCGCTGGATCCTTTAGTTTTGTTGGTTGGGCACTCCTCTTGCCAACTCAGCTTGGATTTGGGCGCCCCTCTTTCCAACTTGCCTTGCATTTCCTATAGAAAACCCAAGTTTTCCTTGCATTCGGGAAACCCCAAGTTTTTTTCCCCACCACACCTGTATCGTTGGCTCTTTCGGTTTTGTTGGCTTTGGCGCTCTTCTTGCCAACTCTACCTATCTTTGGGAGCCTCTCTTGCCAACTTGCCTTGCATTTTCTCTGGAAATCCCAAGTTTTCCTTGCATTCGGGAAATGCCAAGTTTTTTTCCCACCACACCTGTGTCGCTGTCTCTTTCGGTTTTGTTGGCTTGGGTGCTCTTCTTGCCAACTCGGCTTGCCTTTGGGCGCCCCTCTTTCCAACTTGCCTTGCATTTCCTCTGGAAACCCAAGTTTTCCTTACATTCGGGAAACCCCAAGTTTTTACCATCACACCTGTGTCGCTGGCTCTTTTGGTTTTGTTTGTTTGGGCGCTCTTCTTTCCAACTCGGCTTGCCTTTCGGTGCCCCAACTTGCCTTTCGGTGCCCCAACTTGCCTTGCATTGCCTCTGGAAACCCCAATTTTTCCTTGCATTCGGGGTGATGTGATAAAAAGGAGCCTGCCTACCAAGTCCACCTAAAGATTGGTCTAGGGCCATTTGCAGGGTTGGTTGGTTTTTGGCTTGTTATCACGTTTCTCAATAACACATGAGCGATAAGCATAGTGAAGCTCCATCTTTCATGCGAGGGGTGATGTGATAAAAAGGAGTTGTCTATTGGGTCCACCACCCAAAGATTGGCCTAGGGCCATTTGCAGGGTTAGTTGATTCTTGGCTTGTTATCACGTTGCTCAGTAGCACATGAGTGGTAAGTGTAGTGAAGCTCATCTTGGGAGGAACTTTGAAAGATAACTCTTCTTCACTTGTCGTGGAGATTGAGTGATTTTTGTGGCTTCCTTGTGGGGCCTTGCATCTATTGTTGTATATCTTAGAAAAAAATTCTCGGTAGCACATGAGTCATGTCGCACGCACTTTGGTTTTGTTGGATTTGGCATTTTGTGCGAGAGGGGTGATGTGATAAAAAGGAGCTGCCTATCGAGTTCACCTGAAGATTTGGCCTAGTGCCATTTGCAGGGTTGGTTGGTTCTAGGCTTGTTATTATCATGTTGCTCGGTAGAACATGAGTGGTAAGTGTAGCGAAGCTTGTCTTGGGAGGTGATTTGAAATAAGAACTTGTTTGCACAAGAATTCATGTAACACACCCACTATCATAGTTTAAAAATTTTGAGTTTAATCTCCCCTTTAAAAAGGAACATCTCCAGATGCCTGCATTAGCGAAGTGCCAATCCCTGGTTCAATATCGAGATTCGGGGTTTCTAATGTCAAAACTCATTCACCCCCACGACTCGCGATCCTCCGAATCCCGATGCGCTCCTTACGCATTAAGTCCCCAGGCCAAGCCTGTGGTTTACTGCCTTTACGCCTGTGGTCTTACCTTCTGTATGGGGCTACTCCTATCAGAGTTTCGGGATTTCCGTTGTCGTAATTCATGAGTCCTCATAACTCGCAATTCTCCGATCCCCGATATGCCCCTAATGCATTAGCCCTCTATGCTATACAATAGTCCATGTGACCACTTACCATAAGACCACCGCCGTATAACCTCCCATCGATATTTCGGCAATTGTGATGACACAAAACACATGTCCTCGGGACTCGCAATTTCCCGATTCGCGACGCGCCTTTCTGGTCCTGCTAGCCCCACTGACTTAGCCCCCGGGTCCACACGACCAACTCCGTGACCACTACCTTATTCCCGTCGGGGCTACGGGGTTTCCCATGTCACAAGACCCACGTCCACGGGACCCGCAATATCCCGATTCCCGACTCTCTCTGGATGCTCGACACGCGTCCCTTGGATCAACGGCTTATGATGGTGTCGGGAATTCGCATATCGTCGTTTTGTAATGTAAGGGTTTCATGTCCTTGAAATCCTCGATACGCCGATTCCCGATATGCCGAACTCCGACTCTCTGGGATCTCTCGCCACGCGTCCTCGCTGATGGACGGTGTTGATCCCGTCGGGAAATCGCGGATCGCGATTTCCTGTTGCGAGCGTTCCATGTCCTTGGAAACTTCGATTTTCCTGATCTGCGACTTTCGTTCGATCTCTGACACCTGTCCCGTGTGAACGAACGGCTCAGATCTTATCGGTAAATCGCGGATCGCGATTCCGGGTGGCAAGAGTTCTATGTGTTCGAAATCCCCGATATGCCGAACTCTGACTCTCCGGGATCCTTTGCCACGTATCCCTGCTGTTTGGACGGCTCAGATCCTATCGGGAGATCACGGATAACGATCTCCTATTGCACAATTTCCTTACCATCGAAAACTCCGATGAACAAAACACCGACGACGCCCGATCCTTTGCCACCTGTCCTCGAAGATGGATGGCTCAGATTGATTCTCGGGGTTTCGGGACTTATGATGTCCTGGTTCTCATGGCCTCGAGAACTCTGATTTTCCGATGGGCCAATCGCCGATGGTTCTCGATGGTAGCCACCTGTCTCACGGATGGACGGCTATGATTGCACCGGGATTTTCCTACGGGTTTCCCGAC
>ML781188.1:324026-353018 GCA_009831015.1 Picea engelmannii | reverse complement strand
ACATCGCCTGGGGATTTTCAGCCCAGTCAAGTTATCTCTAAGGTCTCACTGCCTTTCCTCAATCACAACTTCAACCAAGCTGTATCAATTAAACGTACTCATTTATTCAGTTAATCATACTCAGGGGTTTACTGGCCTCTTACTAACCAAACTGGTTTCCACAATTGCCCTTTTTCTGAGCAGCCCTGGTTTAGGCCCATCCTAACTCTTAGGATACTTCAACATGCTTTAGTAGCAACTCTTTGTTCTTAATGAGTCAGGAACATGTGCATCCTACACACTTCCATTAGGTTATCATAATGGTCAATATTCGGTTATTAGTCTTCTATTACTTACATGATTTTTCCAAAATGTAATTCAGGATTCTTATACATGGATAGGCCTCACAGCCCATTGTCCATTCCTTCAACAATTATCAGGGTTGTGACTCTGTTCCTCTGACAGAGACCTTATACAGTTCCTCCACCGGGAACCCCTTCAGCATGCAACTTCCTCGTTGCAGATCCATCACCACTGTGATGGCCTCAACCTCGAGTTAGCTTTTTAGTGGTCTACCAAATATTCCCTTAAGGAATATAAACATGCATCTTTGTTAACTTACATCTATGATGTACTTAACCACTTTCCTAATCCTAAGCCTTCATGTAGCTATCATAGTTATATTTCATAGCCTACATACGTTTCCATTTTTAAAATTACTCATCTCAGGATTTATTCACAATCCTTCTCATTGTGATCTGCAAAGGCATAAACATTTGCCTCTTATCGTGAAAACAAAGCATCCTTGCTCGTTTACTCTTTCATTTAATTGCACTGGATTTTTCCTAGGGATACGGAGTACATCCCCTTTAAGCTATCCTTCAAGACAGATCATTCACGACTCTTCAGAACATAGTCAACCATGCATCCATGGTATTCATTCAATTTTGGCAAGTGTAATTCTTGCCTCACAGTTCACTCATCAGGGCCATCATGTTGGGCCTTTAGTATGTTGATACTCCTACATCACACATGTGCATTACTTGCACGTTCTATATATCATTCATACCCCACTGGTATGAGTATCAGGCTTCTTAATAGGAAGCTCCTCGGTGCATTAAACTCATGAACTATTCACCATACTAGCTTACACCCTCTCCTCACGCGACCACCGACGGTGACCACGATCCAAATTTTAAAAGGGCACTTCGCATTTCGCGATTTCGGAATTCCCGTTGCAAGGAATTTGGTTTTCCCCGACTCCCAAAATCTGAAAACCCGAAAGACCGAGGCTAAGGTTTTCTTGGCTCTTTCATCTACATGACCCTTCACTCGGACTCTGGGGTTATTTCTCAGACACGCATTAGGATCCCGTATTTCGGCGAATCCGTGGACAGCGCTCCACCGCTTCCCAAACTTCTATTCTATGCGGGCCAACGAGTCTGGATCCCACGGTCCAGATCTCTCCGGCAATCATCGGTCCTGATTAACTCGGTGATTTACCTGGCGCAACTTTGGGAAGTCTACGCTTCCATTTTCTCATAGACGAAACCTCGAAGCTCTAGATCCACGGCTCTCATTGATTCCAATCTAACGAATACTATTCCTCTTGAGCTTATGAGTGATGAGAGGTTATCGGCCTTTTTCTTCCTCATTGATTAATTAGGTCTAACGGTCACCAACGGCTCTCCAACCGACAGTTGTGATTATGTCACGATTTCGCATTTCATGACTTCAGGATTTCTATTATGGAGAACCTCGAATCCTTTGGCCTCCAGAATTGTGAAATTTTCTCTGGACGATCAATGGTCCAATTCGCTCCTTTATCATCTGCTATGATCCTTTCTCGAATTTCTCATTGCTATGTTTTCTGAGATTTTAAGTTACTTACAAGACTAATCTCACAGTCCTAACTCCTATGGGTGTTATCCTCCTTCATGGAAACAACCAACAAGGGTCACTCTTGGGAATTAGCAATAGTCCCAAAGGACTCCTCAAATAGGGTGTCCTCATAGCCGGTTCTAACCATTATAGGTTAGGTAAATTTGACCTTACATATTTTCACTAGTCCTCTCATTCATGAGGAATTATATGTTCAGGGTTTAGTTTCTTAATAATACAGTGGTCATAGCTTTCTAAGGATCCTACCAGTCCTTACCAGATTTCCCAAACCATGGAGGGGTTCTTCCTTTGGGTACTAATCCTTACCTAACCAGCCATCTTAATCGCCATAAACTCTACCTACTTTAGCAGGTAGCCATCGTTACATTAAAGCAGAACAACTCAGTTCATGTCCCTTGTCCGGCTCGTGCAGCTTCATAGCATAATTTATTCTACCTCTGTCATTCACACTCAAGTCTTATCAGTGATAACGATCCGTGTATCCCTACTCCTTATAAGAGTAGTTGCCATTTTAACAGAGGGGTTATAGAAGTTTCCAAATTAGAGTTTCATTCTGCAGTCCTTCTCCTTAAAGAGAAATGCAGATAACAATATCTTCTAACGCGGCCCGTGCCTGAGCCCAAGCAGGCCAATTGTTGTAACCATGCTCTGATACCACTTTGTAACACACCCACTATCATAGTTTAAAAATTTTGAGTTTAATCTCCCCTTTAAAAAGGAACATCTCCAGATGCCTGCATTAGTGAAGTGCCAATCCCTGGTTCAATATCGGGATTCAGGGTTTCTAATGTCAAAACTCATTCACCCCCACGACTCGCGATCCTCCGAATCCCAATGCACTCCTTACGCATTAAGTCCCCAGGCCAAGCCTGTGGTTTACTGCCTTTACGACCGTGGTCTTACCTTCTGTACGGGGCTACTCCTATCGGAGTTTCGGGATTTCCGTAGTCGTAATTCACGAGTCCTCAGAACTAGCAATTCACCGATCCCCGATATGCCCCTAACGCATTAGCCCTCTATGCTATACAATAGTCCATGTGACCACTTACCATAAGACCACCACCGTATAACCTCCCATCGAGATTTCGGCAATTGTGATGACACAAAACACATGTCCCCGGGACTCACAATTTCCCGATTCGCGACGCGCCTTTCTGGTCCCGCTAGCCCCACTGGCTTAGCCCATGGGTCCACACGACCAACTCCGTGACCACTACCTTATTCTCGTCGGGGCTACGGGGTTTCCCATGTCACAAGACCCACGTCCACGGGACTCGCAGTATCCCGATTCCCGACTCTCTCCGGATGCTCGACACGCGTCCCTTGGATCAACGGCTTATGATGGCGTCGAGAATTCGCATATCGTCGTTTTGTAATGCAAGGGTTTCATGTCCTTGAAATCCCCGATACGCCGATTCCCGATATGCTGAACTCCGACTCTCTGGGATCTCTCGCCACGCGTCCTCGCTGATGGACGGTGTTGATCCCGTCGGGAAATCGCGGATCGCGATTTCCTGTTGCGAGCGTTCCATGTCCTTGGAAACTTCAATTTCCCCGATCTGCGACTTTCGTCCGATCTCTGACACCTGTCCTGTGTGAACGGATAGCTCGGATCTTATCGGTAAATCGCAAATCGCGATTCCGGGTGGCAAGAGTTCTATGTGTTCGAAATCCCCGATATGCCGAACTCCGACTCTCCGGGATCCTTTGCCACGTATCCCTACTGTTTGGACGGCTCAGATCCTATCGGGAGATCGCGGATCGCGATCTCCTGTTGCACAATTTCCTTACCATCGAAAACTTCGATGAACAAAACGCCGACGACGCCCAATCCTTTGCCACCTGTCCTCGCAGACGGACGACCCAGATTGATTCTCGGGGTTTCGGGACTTATGATGTCCTGGTTCTCATGGCCTTGAGAACTCTGATTTTTCGATGGGCCAATCGCCGATGGTTCTCGATGGTAGCCACCTGTCTCACGGATGGACGGCTATGATTGCACCGGGATTTTCCTACGGGTTTCCCGACTCCTCCCAGATGATGGACACCTGTCCTTCACTCTAACTCTAGTGGTCCCACCTTGCTTACGTCATCGGCGGGATATCGTCGATCGCGATTCCTAGCGACGCAGTTTCATTATCTTTGAAAACCCCGATTTCCTGATCCACGACTCTACGGGATCCTCTGACACACGTCCTTGAATAATGGACGGTCCAGATATGATCGGGAAATCGCGTATCGCGATTCCAATATGTATGAGTCTTTTGTTTCCGGAAACCCCGATTTCCTGACCCCCGACTTTACGGGATCTCCTGACACGCGTCCTGCACAATGGACGGTCCGGATCTGATTGGGAAATCGCGTATCACGATTTCAATATGTAACGGTTTTATACTCCCCAAATCTCCGATGGTAAAAATCCCGACACCTCCCAAACGCTGACATGCGTCTTGCCGGGATCAACGGCTAGGATCCATTCTCTGCACACTAGAGTTTAACTCTGGCGCATCTTTTCGAGATTTGACGGTTGTCGGGACTATGATCCAAGAACCAACAGTTCAGATCATTTCCTCGCATGCCTACCCCTGCGCTGAACCCCTGCGCAGCTTCTCCATATCCAACGACTGACGGGTAATTGGACCGAGATCTAACGGTCTAGACTCGTTCATTTGGGTCTTGGAGTTTACGATCCCAATTTCTCGTTGCTCGCGATGATAGAGGACAAAGGGTCAAGGTATGTAACGCCTTTGTTACTCCCGTCAATCTAATGGTCGTGAATGACTATGGGTCCTCCGACGAGATCTCATCCGTCAACTTATTTCATCTCACAACACTACTATCTTGGAACCTTAATAGGATTGTTTCTCCTCGTACAAGGTTAATAAGGCCTGTGCGTTCGAGTCCTTATTCTGGGTTCTTGGTGAACCTTTCCAAGGAGGGAATCTTTGTGAAGAGATCCTTACCGGGGCATTCCCGGGAACAGATAAAGGTAGACAACTTCCCGAGAGCGGATGGGCATGATTAGATTCATTTATCAATGTAAGTCAAGCACGGTTTTCTCGGTGTCAAGCATATATCGACTCATTCATATCAAGCACTACGCGGACATTCTCACGCTGAAATCATTTACTATCTCATGGTTCTATGAGCTAATATCTACTCCTTATTTAACAATTACTGCACAGACATTCTTTCACAGAAAACATTTACAATTCCAACAGTCTATGAACATATGTGACAACATATAAATTTCAAATGCAATATAAGCAAAACACTTATCAGAAATAACTTCAGCAATGGAAGCAACTGCTGAGAGGGGTGCTCATTTCCTCCCCATCCCTCATCAATCCATCAACCTACCAGTCTGCAAGGCATTTATTTCAGGGCTAGCGAGCCGCTTTTGGTTCTCCGAGCCAGTGGAGTCCAAATACGGTATTTTATTCTTGGTGGAAGTTAATGCCCCTTTTTCAAGGTGCCCTCCACCACCGTCGTGGTCTCTTTTCCGCACATCCCCTCTCAGCAGTCCTGCAATATAATTTCATAATGTTATTTACATTCATCGACCTTCTTCATAAGGTCCACTCACATCATTCATTCATAGTTTCGTCATGCTTTAGCATGGGGATTCCTCTATTAGGATTAATTACAAATTTGGGGGAAACAAGGTGTTACAATTCACCTTTGGATTGCGACAGAGGTAAGCCTGATAACCATCAGAGTTTATGTCACAGAATGGTTATAAAAGGGTCAAATGGGTGCAGTCTCAGGAAAATATTGTCTTAACTCAGAAAACTAGACTGATATGCATAAGTAGGTGAGGTCTTAATTTAACTTCAAATAGTAAATTGTAGTAAAGGTGAGTAGGAGGAAGACTTCGGTGATAAAATGTAGAGATTTGCCAAGGACATCAAGTATTTCAGAAGCCCAAGGAGGAATGATTTAAACACAAGAACTTCTCGAATTTAAATCTCATAGAAACTGAAAGGAACAATAAGAACACTATAATCAAACTTTCATCATAATGCAGTCACAATAATTCAAGTGAATCATTCAACCATGAACTCTTTCAGCATTAGAGGGAAACAAGAGGGAGTAAGAAAACCGATTGTCATTAAACAAGATGTCTCAAATGCATATACATAACTAGAGAACCAAGATGTTCATTAAAACTTTAAAATATGGGAGCTTTGCTCTACCATCGACCTATACAAAATACAAAAACTAAGTATATATACTAAGAGCAACTCCCCCCTTCAGAAACATGCTCTGGCCATTACATTCAATGCTTGGTGTCTTTGTGTTCTTCTACCTGACCGCACTTGCATTCTTTTGTCAGACGCAAATTTAGACAGTATGGGATTTGCAGGAAAACCATTGACAGGGGGACCTTGAATTGACAGCCTGCCCCCACGACCAGATGTTCTCATGCTATTCATTTATGGGATGAAACGAGGTTTCAACTACCTCCCCCAATTTCCATTAACTCATTGCATCAGGATCAAGATAGAGCCTGACACCCATGAATGCTCCAGGAGATGTTTGTGACTCCTCCAATTCAAGCCTAGCATTTCGAAACCACACAGAACTTTTGATGAAACCAAAATGAGCGCTTTCAGTTCTTGGCACATCTCTTATCCATCACTCCACACGACCTCGGGCTATGACCCTATGCTTATCCCCTATAAAATTTTGGGGCTTCGCACTTCTCGAGTTTGCACTCCCCTTGATTTAAAAAATCCTTATGCTCGAAATCACGAAAACGACCCATCTGTATCGACGGTTGGATTTTCATTGAACTTGACGGCTAGGATCATTTGCTCGAACAATCTCAGTCGCTTGTTGCTCGACATGTGCCTTCCCTTTCCTTATGGATCTTCTCCCATATGACCGCGGGCTGTGACTGTGAGCCCAACTCTCAGGCGCGTCGCATTTCAGGAACTCGCGAGGTGTTTATGCTCAAAATCCCAAGTCGCGAAATTTCGACGCTCAGATCAGCTAACACATGCCCCTCTTTGATCGGACGACCCTCATCATTTCACAATTTCGTGCTTCGCGAGTCCTCGCAGCTCGGCCCTTTGACTGCTCCATTCCCCGAAATCACGAAATGCTTAATCGTGTTCCACACGTCTTGATGAGAAGGACGGCTTAGATGATTTCACGATTTCACATTTTGTGAATCCTCGTAACTCTGCCCTTTGACCTTCCTGACTCGCAAAATCGTGACTCTGCCTGACGCTATTACTCATGTAAATCTATGATCGCGATTGCCTGATGGTCGTCGATACAGCTTGATTAATGGATCTCTATCATTGAACACTGAAACAACTCGCCTTCTTGTATTTTAAGCCCAAAATGAGCTTTTCTACGTGCTGTGCTTGGATGCTTCTTGCGCAAGTCGCGAACCTGGATACCCTTCTGCCCGTGAAAAGTATTGGTGATAACATTTGGCTCCACGAGGGATGGCATGCTCCCTACGAGCTACCAAGAACAAGTAGTTCTAGTTGCCTTAAGCATTGGGCTATGGAGTCAAGCCCCAAAACATCCTGCTAAAAAATACAGGCTGATAAGTAAAACGAAACAAAACACACATGCTCCAAGGAGCTTATTTATGTACAGTCCTAAACTAATTGATTTTAATACATGGTGCTAGGTGAAAGAAAACTTCCACCATAGCCATTCAAGTAACTTCCTAACTGGAAGCTCCTTTACTTTATCGATGATCACTAGCAGATGATGCAACCGTGACAGCAGAACGGTTACACCCTTCAGCTCCTCTTCAACAGATGAAGTTGAGATGAAATAGGGTGGCTCCAAGAGATGAAGGACATGCCACTCCATGTACTTGCTCACAGGCTCATAGAATGAGTGGCATATCCCAGAAAATTGGTAACATGCAACCTCTTTTGCTAAACCTCTACTCACATATGGCTGAATGTCTCTGGTAGGCACAAGTGGGTGAACAACCGATATTGGCTGACTAATCTCAGGAGATGGTTGCTCTCTAACTGGATCTGAGCATGAGACAAATAAGACCTCCTGCTGCTCCTCTGGTTCATCTCCTTGGCTCTCCCAAGGGTCAGATTCATAATCATCATAAAACAGACCTATGGGAAAGCTCTGCTCTTCATCATGTTGCTCAGGGTCTTCTACAGGCTCGGGATGGATGGTTTCCTCATAATGACTTTCTTTAACAAATAGAGGATAGGGATGTGTAATGTGTTATTGGAAATCCTACATATCCAGCTCAAAATCTGATTTGTAGCTGTCATATACAAGATAAATGCTCCTCTGGTGGGAAAACTGCGATGTGGGGCTCTACTTCTCCCCATCTGAATAATCATCAAAGATTTTACAACAGGCACATCAAGAGAATAATGCAAGGCCTCTATAGTTGTGAAATCTTCAACGCTATCATCATCAGTAGGGATGTCAAGAACCTCCACCTCAAGAATTGGAAAATCCTCAGCGCTGTCTTCAGACTCCAACCTTTCTATGTCAGCAACGAGTGATTTTACCATCTCCATCAACTTACCCAGAGAATCTTCTTCCTCCTCATGGTCCTCATCCTCAAATCCTTCATCATATACAACCATACCTTGATCGTGGTTGTCGTATCCCTCACAACAACCATGACAAATCAACTAAGAGGGATAAAACTTTTGGCAATGAGCATTGAAAGATGCATGAAACTGTTCCAGGGAAGAGATGATAGCAGGGGGTAAATAATGATACCACTCACGAGAGTCCCCTTCTAACGAGAACAATAACATCTTCATTAATACATCTTCATGATGTATCTCCCACTGGTGCATGAGTTCATGAAACTCTCTAAGATGCCGAGCAGGGTTATCCTCTCTATGCTCTCTGAATATAGGCAAATAATCATTCCATTCATCTGGAGAAGGAACAACATTGGGAAAACCAGGAACAACAAAAAAATTAAAGGGAGAAAACCTCCGAGCCAGGATTCTTTCCATTTCGAACCAGTGGTATCACCAATTGATCCTTCAACCATGGAGTCTCCAGGTGAATGATGTGCAGAATGAGTGTGTCTGGTCTTTGTTCACCATCAAAGACCAAATATGATCATTGTGTTCTCCAAGGGCTACCAAGTGTAGCCAGAAGCAACCACACTAAAACAATGGAGTTGAGACAGTGGGGTCACCACAGTAGAGTCGCCAGGTGCACAGTTGTAATCTTCGATGTACTGAGTTCTAATGCACCTTCAGAACCATTAAGCTTTGCCATTCAATCCCAGGGAAAATCTTCAATTTTGTCCCCGACAACGTCACCATAAATGTTGGCACCAGAAGTCACCTCTGGATTGCGGCAGAGGTAAGCTTGATACCCATCAGAGTTTATGTCACAGATTGGTTATAAAAGGGTTAAATGGGCACAGTCTCAGGGAAATATCGTCTTAACTCAGAAAACTAGACTGATATGCACAAGCAAGGGAGGTCTTAATTTAACTTCGGACAATAAATTGTAGTAAGGGTGAGTACGAGGAAAACTTCGATGAGAAAATGTAGAGATTTTCCAAGGACATCGAGTCTTTCAACATCCCAAGGAGGAACGATTTAAACACAAGAACTTCTCAAATTTAAATCTCACAGAAACTGAAAGGAACTATAACAACACTATAATCAAACTTTCATCATAATGCAGTCACAATAATTCAAGTGAATCATTCAACCATGAAGTCTTTCAACATCAGAGGGAAACAAGAGGGAGTAAGAAAGCTGACTATCATTAAACAATATTTCTCATATGCATATACATAACCAAAGAACCAAAATGTTCATTAAAACTTTACAATACAACAGATGCAAGGCCTTGCAAGGAAGCCACAACAATCACTCAAACTCCACGACAAGTGAAGAAGAGTTATCTTTCAAAGCGCCTCCCAAGATGAGCTTCGCTACACTTACCACTCATGTGCTACCGAGCAACGTGATAACAAGACAAGAATCGACTAACCCTGCTAATGGCCCTAGGCCAATCTTTGGGTAGTGGACCCAATAGGAAGCTCCTTTTTATCACATCACCCCTTGCATGAAAGATGGAGCTTCACTACGCTTTCCGCTCATGTGCTACTGAGCAACGTGATAACAAGCCAAAAACCGACCAACCTTGCAAATGGCCCTAGACCAATCTTCAGGTGGACCCGATAGGTAAGATCCTTTTTATCACATCACCTCGAATGCAAGGAAAAGTTGGGGTTTCCAGAGGCAATGCAAGGTAAGTTGGGGCACCCAAAGGAAAGACAAGTTGGCAAGAAGAGAGCCCAAACCAACAAAACCGAAAGAGCCAAGGACACAGGGGTGGTGGGAAAAAAACTTGGGGTTTCTCGAATGCAAGGAAAACTTGGGGTTTCCAGAGGAAATGCAAGGCAAGTTGGCAAGAGGGGCACCCAAAGGCAAGCCGAGTTGGAAATAAGAGCGCCCAAGCCATCAAAACCGAATGATCCAGTAACACATGTGTGGTGGGAAAAAAACTTGGGGTTTCCCGAATGCAAGGCAAACTTGGGGTTTCCCGAATGCAAGGAAAAATTGGTTTTTCCAGAGGAAATGTAAGGCAAGTTGGCAAGAGGGGTGTCCAAAGGCAAGCCGAATTAGCAAGAAGAGCACCCAAGCCAACAAAACTGAAAGAGCCAACGACATGTGCAGTGGGGAAAAAAACTTGGGATTTCTAGAGGAAATGTAAGGCAAGTTGGAAAGAGGGGCACCCAAATCCAAGCTGAGTTGGCAAGAGGAGCGCCCAACCAACAAAACCGAAGGAGCCAATGACACAAACATGGTGGAAAAAACAATTTGGAGCTTCTTGAATGCAAGGAAAGCTTGGTGTTTCCAGAGGCAATGCGAGGCAAGTTGGGGCGCCCAAAGGGAAGCCAAGTTGGCAAGAAGAGCGCCCAACCAACAAAACCAAAAGAGCCAGCGACACAGGTGCGGTGGGAAAAAACACTCGAGGTTTCCCGAATGCAAGGAAAACTTGGGGTTTCCTGAGGAAATGCAAGGCAAGTTCACAAGAGGGGCACCGAAAGCCAAGCCGATTTGGAAAGAGGAGTATCGAACCAACAAAACCGAAAGAGCCAGCGACACATGTGTGGTGGGAAGGAAAAACTTGGGGCTTCCAGAATTCAAGGAAAGCTTGGGGTTTCCAGAGGCAATGCAAGGCAAGTTCACAAGAGGGGCACCCAAAGCCAAGACGAGGTGGAAAGAGGATCGCCCAACCAACATAACCGAAAGAGCCAGTGACACAAATGTGGTGGGAAGAAAAAAAATGGGTTTTCTCACATGCAAGGAAAACTTGGGGTTTTCAGAGGCAACATAAGGCAAGTTGGAAAGAGAGGCACCCAAAACCAAGCCATGTTGGCAAGAGGAGTGCCCAACCAACAAAACCAAAAGAGCCAGCGACAGAGGTGCGGTGGGGAAAAAACTTGGGCTTTCGATAGATAACACAAGGCAAGTAGACAAGAGGGGTGCCTAGAACCAAGCCAAGTTGGCAAGAGGACCGCCCAACCAACAAAACCGAAAGATTCAGTGACAAAGGTGCAGCGGGGAATAAACTTGGGGTTTCAAGAGGCCATACAAGGCAAGTTGGCAAGAGGGGTGCCCAAAACGAAGCTGAGTTGGCAAGATGAGTGCCCAACCAACAAAACTGAAAGAGCCAACGACAGAGGTGCGGTGGGGAAAAAACTTGGTGTTTCTAGATACCACGCAAGGCGAGTTGGCAAGAGGGGTGCCCAAAACCAAGCCGAGATGGCAAGAGGAGTGCCCAACCAACAAAACCGAAAGAGATAATGACATGGGTGTGGTGGGGAAAAAACTTGGGGTTTCTAGAGGCAACACAAGGCAGTTGGCAAGAGGGGCACCCAAAACCAAGCCGAGTTGGCAAGAGGAGCGCTCAATGAACAAAACCGAAAGAGCCAACGAGAGAGGTGCGGTGCAAAAAAAACTTGGGGTTTCTAGAGGCAACACAAGGCGAGTTGGCAAGAGGGGCATCCAAAACCAAGCTGAGTTGGCAAGAGGAGCACCCAACCAACAAAACTGAAAGAGCCAGTGACAGAGGTGCGGTGGGGAAAAAACATGGGGTTTCTAGAGGCAACGCAAGGCAAAATGTCAAGAGGGTCCTTCAAAACCAAGCTGAGTTGGCAAGTGGAGCACCCAACAAACAAAACCGAAAGGGCTAGCTATAGAGGTGCGGTAGGGACAAAACTTGGGGTTTCCCAAATGCAAGGAAAACTTGGGGTTTTTAGAGGAAACACAACAAGTTCGTAAGAGGAGTGCCCAAAGGGAAGCCGTGTTGGCAAGAGGAGCACCCAACCAACAAATTCGAAAGAGTCAGCGGCATAGGTGTGGTGGGAAAAAAGTTTGGGGTTTCCAGAATTCAATGCAAACTTGGGGTTTCCAGAGGAAACGCAAGGCAAACTTGCAAGAGGGGTGCCCAACCAACAAAATCAAGGAGCCAACAACACAACTCACATTTGGGAAGAAACTTGGGGTTTCCCAAATCCAACACAAACATGGGGTTTCACTACGACACACCAAGGCGAGTTGAAAAGATAGGCGCCTGGAGGTATGGAAAGAGGGGCAACACAATTTCGCAAGATGGGCGTCTGACCAACAAAACCGAAGAGCCAGTGACACAACTCATGTGGGAAAAAAATTGGGGTTTCCAGAAGACAAGGAAGGGCGAGTTGGAAAGATGGGCGCGCAAAGGCAAGGATAGTTGGCAAGTTGGGTGTGCAAAGGGCAGGCGAATTGGAAGGACGGGCACCCACAATGAGAGCGGAGTTGGCAAGATGGGCACGCAAAGGCAAGGCATGTTGGAAAGTTGGGCGCGCAAAGGCTATTTGATTTGGAAGGATGGGCTCCCACAACGAGAGTCGAGTTGGCAAGATGGATGCCTGAACATAATGAGAGCTGAGTTGGAAATATGGGCGCCCAAACACAATGCAAGGCGAGTTGGCAAGATGGGTGCCCGAACGCAACGCAAGGCGATTTCGCAAGATGGGCGCCCAAACACAACGCAAGGCGAGTTTGCAAGATGGGCACCCAAACACACGAATATCCGTAACAAAAATGACCACACAAGGGAACACTAGGAAAAATGACGAGCCATAGGATGGATAAGAACCAATTTTTGCTTGGAGGTAGATTTTTTAATACGACCTCACCAAGGTTGGGCGCCCGAACGCAACGCAAGAAGATTTCGCAAGATGGGCACCCGAACGCAACACAAGGTGAGTTCACAAGATGGGCGCCCAAATGCAACGCAAGGCGAGTTCACAAGATAGGCACCCAAACACACAAAGAGACGTAACGAAAACGAACACACAAGGGAGAACTAGGAAAAAAGACGAGCCAGAGGATGGATAAGAACCAATTTAGGCTCGGAGGTAGATTTTTTAATACTACCTCACCAAGGTTGGGCGCTCGAATGCAACGCAAGGGAAGTTCGCAAGATGGGTGCCCAAATGCAATGCAAGGTTAGTTCAAAACATGGGCGCCCAAACGCACGAAGTGCCGTAACAAAATGCATGAGAATCCTATCCAAGGTTGGGCGACCAAGGGCAAGGCAAGGCGAGTTGGCAAGAGGGGCACCCAAACACAATGCAAGGCCAGTTGGCAAGATGGGTGCCCAAACGCACGAAGAGCCGTAACGAAACACACAAACAACTGTAATGAAACGCACGAAGAGCCGTAAAAAAACACACGAAGAGCCGTAACGAAAATGACCACACAAGGGAGAAATAGGCAAAAAGATGAGCCAGAGGATGGATAAGAACCAATTTTGGCTTGGAGGTATATTTTTTAATATGGCCTCGCCAAGGTTGGGGACCCGAACATAACACAAGGCGAGTTGGAAAGATGGGCACCCAAACACAACGCAAGGCAAGTTCGCAACATGGGCACCCAAACGCATGAAGAGCCGTAACGAAACACATGAGTAACCTGACCAAGGTTGGATGACCAAGGGAAAGGCAAGGCTTGATGGCAAAAAGACGAGCTGGAGGACGGATAAGAACCAATTTTTGATTTGAGGTAGACTTTTTAATACGACCTTGCCAAGATTGGGTGACCGAGGGCAAGGCAAGGCGACTTGGCAAGAGGGGCACCCAAACGCACGAAGATGGGCGCCTGACCAACAAAACCGAAGAGCCAGCGATACAACTCATGTGGGAAAAAATTAGGGTTTCCAGAAGGCAAGGAATTGCATGTTGGCAAGATGGGCATGCAAAGGCAAGGAAAGTTGACAAGTTGGGTGTGCAAAGGCAAGGCGACTTGGAAAGACGGGTGCCCACAAGGGGATTCATTGCGAAAACGAGAAAAGGCGCCCAAACGAGATGAGAGGCGAGTTGTCAAGATGGGCGCCAAAACACAATGAGAGGCGAGTTGGCAAGATGGGTGCCCTAACGCAACACAAGACAATTTTGCAATATTGGCGACCAAATGCAATGTAAGGCAAGTTGGGAAGGTGGGTGCCCAAACACAACGCAAAGTGAGTTTGCAAGATGGGTGCCCAAACGCAACGCAAGGCGAGTTCGCAAGATGGGTGCCCAAACACACAAAGAGTCGTAATGAAAACGACCACACAAGGGAGCACTATGAAAAAAGACGAGTTGGAGGATGGATAAGAACCAATTTTGGCTTGGAGGGAGAATTTTTAATACGAACTCACCAAGGTTGGGCGCTCGAACGCAACGTAAGGCGAGTTCACAATATGGGCACCCAAACGCAATGCAACGTGAGTTCGCAATATGGGCACCGAAATGCACGAAGAGCCGTAATGAAAATGACCACACAAGGGAGCACTAGGCAAAAAGACGAGCCAAAGGACAGATAAGAACCAATTTTGGCTTGGAGGTAGATTTTTTTATACGACCTCATGAAGGTTGGGCACCCAAATGCAACGCAAAGCGAGTTGGCAAGATGGGTGCCCAAACACAACGAGAGGCAAGTTCCCAACATGGGCGCCCAAACGCACGAAGAGCCATAACGAAATGCATGAGAAGCCTGGCCAAGGTTGGGCGACCAAGGGTAAGGCAAGGAGAGTTGGCAAGAGGGGCACCCAAACGCAATGCAAGGCCAGTTGGCAAGATGGGTGCCCAAACACATGAAGAGATGTAACGAAATGCACAAAGAGCCGTAACGAAACACATGAATAGCCGTAACGAAAACAACCACAGAAGGGAGCAATAGGCAAAAAGACAAGCCGAAGGATGGATAAGAACCAATTTTGGTTTGGCGGTAGATTTTTTAATACCACCTCACCAAGGTTGGGTGCCAGAATGCAACACAAGGCGAGTTGGCAAGATGGGTGCCCAAACACAACGCAAGTCGAGTTCACAACATGGGCGCCCAAACGCACGAAGAGTCGTAATGAAATGCATGAGAAACCTTGCCAAGGTTGGTAGACCATGGGCAAGGAAAGGCGAGTTGGAAAGAGGGGCACCCAAACGCAATGCAAGGCCAGTTGGCAAGATGGGTGCCCAAATACACGAAGAGCCGTAACGAAATGAATGAACGACCGTAATGAAATGCACAAAGAGACGTAATGAAAACGACCACACAAGGGAGCATTAGGAAAAAAGACGAGCCAGAGGATGGATAATAACCAGTTTTGGCTTGGAGGTAGATATTTTAATACGACCGCACCAAGGTTGGGTGCCCGAATGAAATGCAAGGCGATTTTGAAAGATGGGCGCCCAAACGCAACGCAAGGTGAGTTCGCAACATGGGCATCCAAATGCACGAAGAGCCATAACGAAACGCACGAGGAGCCTGGCCAAGGTTGGGCAACCAAGAGCAAGGCAAGGTGAGTTGGGATGAGGGGCACCCAAACGTAATGCAAGGCCAATTGGAAAGATGGGCACCCAAATTCATGAAGAGCCGTAACAAAACGCACGAAGGACCGTAACGAAATGCACGAAGAGACATAACGAAATGAACGAAGAGCCGTAACGAAAATGACCACACAAGGGAGCACTAGGCAAAAAGACGAGCCGAAGGATGGATAAGAACCAATTTTGGTTTGGAGGTGGATTTTTTAATATGACCTTGTTTATCACCTCTCTAACATAGGTGGTCAACTCCATGTGCCAAGAAGAGATACATCATCAGATGAAAATTTGTTGAATACTTTTGGTTCTACATGGCATGTTTGGCCCCAACACTTCTTTTTGTAACTGGAATTTCTGCACCCCTGCGTGGGTCAATAATGTAATAGGTCTGCATGGATCATGTCTAGTTCAATTAGCTTGGGATTGGTTCACTGGGAGAGTTCCTTTCACTGAGGGTTTTTTATCCTCAGGTTATCAATTGGGCTTTTCAGCCTTATTGATTTCCCTTGAATTTTTCCCTCACACTTGCAATAATTTCTCCAAAGTGGTGAACGACGTTCTAGTGGGTTTATCTTTTGGTAACTATTGTTAGGAATCATTGTAAATGACCATGCTAGACATCTTAGAAAGTTTCGCAGAATTCCATTGAGTCTAAAATAGTTTTTTTTTATTAATTAATTTTTAATTAAATTTCCCTAAGTTTGGAGGTTTAATTATTTAATTAATTGATTATTTTTTAACAAAAATTGTAAAAACTAGGTCCTTGGAATTTTGATAGGGGTATTTGTGCTCAAAAGAAATGGAATAGCACCCCTCACATCCATGGACCAAGTTTTAGCTCAGGCAGCACAAGTTTTGCTATGGGTTTGTCCACCCGGAGTGTCAGTGAGTAAAAAACAATAATTTTAATTGCTAAAGTCCAAACATGGAAAAAATGTAAAATTGTAATAATGAGTTAGAAGGATGTCAAAATATGGATAAAGGTTTGAGAGAGACTCCCTAAGCCTTTCATACCCACCCAACCTTGATTTAACATTTATTTACCCTCACCCCCTCACATCACTCAAAAGGTTATGCCCCCTAGGGGGATGGACGCCCTCCTTTAGTGATGCAACATTGTGACTTAAGTTTGATGTGTGGGGGCCCCCGATCACTTGTGATTTGTCTCCCTTTACCCCCAATGTCACCTCCTAGGGTGATCCCACTCCCCCTACCTCTTCCTCCCTTTCCTCTCCTCATCCCCAAATGGTGCGCCCTCCTAGGAGAGTTACGCCCCCCTTCACTTGGAAATTTATAAATAATTTTTTAAAAATTATTTAACTCTCTCCACTCCCTTGTCTCATATCCCATAGCCTCCCACACCTCTTTTGCTTTATCCCAACACTCCCTCACCCATCTACACCCTAGATTTAAGATCTAAACCCTAGATGGTGTGCCCTAGCCTAGGAATCTCTTCTTTTGCTTGGTGGTGGACACTTGGCATTGATCCAAGAGAGGTAGGTTTTCATCTCCAAGTATTAATATATCCCTTTCCTCACTCCCAACACACCATATCTTGAGCTATTGTTATACTACTTGATTTTCCTCTCTCTCTCTCTCTCTCTCTCTCTCTCTCTCTCTCTCTCTTCTTGTTCCATCTTTTCCATTCTTTGGCTCTTAAGGTTTTGGAGCAAGTATTTCTCCAAGACTTTTCTTGAGTAATAATAAAGGAGAAACTTTGGAGGATTTTTGGAAGATTCACAAGTGTTTGGGTTCTTACATCACATGAGGTAATATTGTTTTAATTTGATATGGTGGTTGCATAGACGGATCTTAGGTAAAGTGTTATTTGAATAGATCTTGCAAAGAGTATTCTTGTAGATCTATATATGATTGATTAACTAGATAGGGTGAAAGTATTTAACTTTATTAACTTAATCATCCATATTATCTATTGTATGCATGCCATTGTATTAGATCTTGCGGGTTTGGCTTCAACGGTCTTATTGGGTGTGCCTCAAGGAAGAGTCTTCCCTTAAGACACACATAAACTCCTTACCTTTCTCTATATATTACTTTTCTCTTATTGATGTTCATCCGTATATATTTTAGCTAGCTTAACATAGTGATTTGGTCATCTAAATCTATATTTTTCATAAAAAAACTTTATAGAAATTTTTTTTCCCTAAAAAGAAAAAGTTTTTCTTCACTTGTATTGTTGTGTGTAGCATTTCCAGCAAGGATACCTTGTTGGGTTTTGCAGGTTTCAGATTTAGTTGAAGGGGTTTGGCTACCCAAAAATGTCCATACAACACTCCGAGACCCTCCTACAAGTTGGTAGCTATTTCTCAATCTTCTCCTTCATTTTCTAGGGCTTATTGTGCATAGATCTTCTTCTTTTATTGCTGATTTAGTGGATCATCGGTGTGGGAGGAGTGGTACGACCTCCTCCCATGTGTGAGCCTCGAGGTAGCTTGGGCCTAGTGTATATATTGTATTTCTTTCAATTTTTGGCACTTCTTGAGCTAGGATGTGAGGTTTGGCAGATGTTGGGCATCTCCCAAACCTAGGACATGGGGTTAGTGGTTTTCTTGGTAGACTCGCTTGTTTCTTTCCTTAGCTTACCTTTCTTGTTTTCTTTCCTCTCTCCTCTTCTCAAGTTATTTCTAAATTAAGCAAGTTTAATAATTGCCTACCTATTGGGAGAGGAATACCCCAAGTGGTAAGGCTAAGGTTTTAAGATGTGTTATTGGTCTCTAATGCTTAATGGTTTTAAAATACTCTAGATCTAGATCTTACACACATTGATCCTTAGTTTAAGCCTATTGGGCATAATCAACTTAACTAGATTTACTTGCATGCTTAAGCTTCTTAAATATTGATCTTTCTTTTACATGCTTAAATCTAATACTTTGAATGTTTAATGCTTCAATAGTTAAGTGAATGGTTTCCTTTTCATGCTACAATATCTTAAGGCCATTTGCCAACACACTTAGTAGTGCTTATTGGATAATTTGATAGTGTAGGCATATGCTTAAATCTTCTCTTCTTTCTCACACTTAATGCTTGAATCTTAATGCTCTTAATCAACATAAGATAAGTGTGTTAGTTTTTCATATTTTGTTGGGATAGTTATCCTTGGCCTTGTGATTTGATTTCATACATAGCAAGCTACATGTTAATGATCTTGTGTATGTGATAACCTAAATCTTATTTCAGCCATATTTTAATGCTTTACATGTGCTAATGCTCTTTACTTCATAAGCTTAAGCAACACACATATAAGATGAAGTGAGTTTCGGCCAAGACAATAAATCACATTTTTAAGACACCTTAAAATCGTCAAAACACTCTAAAATACACCTAAAATTATACCTAATTGATATATTAACTTAATATGATTAATAGGGTACCTTAGGCCACCATCTTCACCATATAAAACAGGGATTGAGGAGGGCAACAAAAGATGATAGGTTGGGGACGGTCTCATGGCACGAAGGAGTGTCCTTTCCGTAAAAACTCAATCTTTTGGGCTGACTGTGATAGCTAGGGTTGGCCTTGTTGCCATACTATCTTGAGCATCTAGAAACCATTTGGCAATAGGGGGAGGAGGCTTCAGTGAAACAATTAATAAGGGTAATTAAAACTTTTCAATCTTAAGAACCCTTAATCATTTAATAACCTTGGGCTTAATCATCTAATAAATACTTTGTGGGTTTAATAATTGAGGGTGTTGATAGTCTTGATCATCTTAATGCACTTGAAATTTAATCCTTAAATATTCTAAAGTGTCTTTTTGGATGTGTTGATGATGAACTTGATATATTGATGATGAAATCGTAGATGTGATGATAATGCCTTGATCTTCTTATATCCTACATATACATTTAAAAGTAGTTAACTTTCTCATTGTATCCTAACATTCTTTATTTGTAAATCTTGTATCTAATATTCATTGGATTTAATTATTCTTTTGTAATTATCTTGTAATCATATTTGTAACGAAACACCCTAACATCTAGTTGAACCCTAGCCCAACTTTAGGCACTAGTCTTAGTTGCCCTAGGAAAAGGCTTGCTTGACATAATAACCCTTGCATCTTGCATTGTTTCCTTAACATCTTAGGGTAGATCCCCTCTAACCTTAAGAAATTAAAATCAACTCCTAGAACCTAACCTTAAAACTTATCTAGAAACTAGGGACTACCCCCCTTGGCTTCCCTAGGAGTGGGCCTAAATGGAAGAGGTTCAAGTCAAAGTGACAGAAGTGAGCCTAAACGAAAGAGGTTCAAGTCAAAGTGACAACATGGGCTTTGAACCTAGGCATTGTGCCTCCAAGGACACACTAAGTGAGCAGGACTTAGCTCACGTTTGCAAGTGTGTGTAAGGAAGACAACATGCCTCACCAAGGTTGGGTGCCCGAATGCAATGCAAGGCGAGTTCGCAAGATGGGCACCCAAACACAACGCAAGGCAAGTTCGCAACATGGGTGCCCAAGTGCATGAAACGAAACACACGAGGAGCCTGGCCAAGGTTGGGAGACCAAGGGCAAGGCAAGGTAAGTTGGCAAGAGGGTCACCCAAATGCATGAAGAGTCGTAACGAAACACACGAACGGTCGTAACAAAACGCATGAAGAGCCGTAACAAAACACACGAACAGTCGTAACGAAACGCACGAAGAGCCGTAACGAATATGACCACACAAGGGAGTGCTAGGCAAAAATACGTGTTGAAGGACGAATAATAACCAATTTTGGCTTGGAGGTAGATTTTTTAATACGACCTCACCAAGGTTGGGTGCCTGAACGCAATGTAAGGCAAGTTTGCAACATGGGTGCCCAAACACAACGCAAGGCGAGTTCGCAAGATGGCCGCCCAAATGGAAGAAGAGTTGTAATGAAAATGACCACACAAGAGAGTAATAGGCAAAAAGACAAGCCAAAGGACGGATTAGAACCAATTTTGGCTGGGAGGTAGATTTTTTAATACGGCCTCACCAAGGTTTGGCACCTGAATGCAACGCAAGGCGAGTTCGCAAGATGGGTGCCCAAATGCAACACAAGGCGAATTCGCAAGATGGGCGCCCAAACACACGAAGAGTCGTAACGAAACACATGAACATAATGGGCAAGGCAAGGTGATTTGGTGGGAGGAGCACCCAAACGCAACACAAGGCTAGTTGTCAAGATGGGCACCCAAACATACAAAGAGTCGTAATGAAAATGACCACACAAAGGAGCACTAGGCAAAAAGATGAGTTGGATGATAGATAAGAACCAATTTTGGCTTCGAGGTAGATATTTTAATACGGCTTGGCCAAGGTTGGGCGACCAAGGGCAAGGTAAGGCAGCTTGGCAAGAGGGGCACCCAAACACAACGCAAGGCAAGTTGGCAATATGGGTGCCCAAAAACACGAAGATCCCTAACAAAAACGACCACACAAGGGAGCACTAGGAAAAAAGACGAGTTAGAGGACGGATAAGAACCAGTTTTGGCTTGGAGGTAGATTTTTTAATACGGCATGGCCAAGGTTGGGAAACCAAGGGAAAGGCAAGGCGAGTTGGCAAGAGGGGTGCCCAAACGCAACACAAGGAGAGTAGGAAATATGGGCACCCAAAACGCACAAAGAGCCATAATGAAAACAACCACACAAGGGAGCACTAGGCAAAAAGATGAGCTGAAGTACGAATAAGAACCAATTTTGGCTTGGAGGTAGATTTTTTAATACAACATGGCCAAGGTTGGGCGACCAAGGGCAAGGCAAGGTGAGTTGGCAAGATGGGTGTCCAAACGCAGGAAGAGCCATAACGAAATGAACGAAAATCACAGGCAAGGAAAGGCAAGTTGGCAAGAGGGGCACCCAAGCACGATGCAAGGCTAATTGGCAAGATGGGTGCCAAAACACATGAAGAGCCATAATGAAACGCACAAAGACCCGTAACGAAAAACGACCACACAACACAAGGGAGCACTAGGCAAAAAGACGAGCCAGATGATGGATACGAACCAATTTTGGTTTCGAGGTAGATTTTTTAATATGCCCTGACCAAGGTTGTGTGACCAAGGGCAAGGCAAGGCGACTTGGCAACATGGGCGCCCAAACACAACGCAAGTCAAGTTGGCAATATGGGCACCCAAACACACGAAGAGCCATAACGAAAATGACCACACAGGGGAGCACTAGGCAAAACGATGAGACGAAGGAGGGATAAGAACCAATTTTGGCTTGTAGGTAGATTTTTTAATACAACATGGCCAAGGTTGGACAAGGCAAGGCGAGTTGGCAAGAGGGGTGCCCAAACACAACTTAAGGTGAGTAGAAAAGACGGGAGCCCAAACGAACGAAGAGCCATAATGAAAATAACCACAGAAGGGAGCACTAGGAAAAAAGACGAGCCAAAGGATGGATAAGAACCAATTTTGACTTGGAGGTAGATTTTTTAATATGTCATGGCCAAGATTGGGTGACCAAGGGAAAGGCAAGGTGAGTTGGCAAGATGGGCGCCAAAACGCACGAAGAGTCGTAACGAAACGCATGAAAATCACGGGCAAGGCAAGGCAATTTGGCAAGAGGGGCAACCAAACACAACGCAAGGCCAGTTGGAAAGATGGGTGCCCAAATGCACGAAGCGCTGTAACAAAACGCACAAAGAGTCGTAACAAAATCGACCACACAAGGGAGCACTAGGAAAAAAGATGAGTCGGATGACGGATAAGAACCAATTTTGTCTTCGAGGTAGATTTTTTGATACGACCTGGAAAAGGTTGGGAAACCAAGGGCAAGGCAAGCCAACTTGGCAAGAGGGGCACCCAAACACAATGCAAGGCAAGTTGGCAAGATGGATGCCCAAATGCACGAAGATCCATAACGAAAACGACCACACAAGAGAGCACTAGGAAAAAAGACAAGCCAATGGATGGATAAGAACCAATTTTGGCTTGGAGGTAGATTTTTTAATACAGCATGGCCAAGGTTGGGCGACCAAGGGCAAGGCAAGGCGATTTGGCAAGAGGGGTGCCCAAACACAACGCAAGGTGAGTAGGAAAGATGGGCGCCCAAACGCACAAAGAGCCGTAATGAAAACAACCACACAAGGGAGCACTAGGAAAAAAGACGAGCTGAAAGACGGATAAGAACCAATTTTGTATTGGAGGTAGATCATTTAATACAACATGGCCAAGGTTGGGAGACCAAGGGAAAGACAAGGCGAGTTGGAAAGAGGGGCACCCAAACGCAATGCAAGGCGTGTAGGGAAGATGGGTGCCAAAACGCACAAAGAACTGTAACGAAAACAACCACACAAGGGAGCACTAGGAAAAAGGACGAGCCATATGACAAATAAGAACCAACTTTGTCTTGGAGGTAGATTTTTTAATACGGGCTGGCCAAGGTTGGGTGACAATGGCAAGGCAAGGCGAGTTGGCAAGAGGGGAACCCAAATGCAATGCAAGGCCAGTTGGCAAGATGGGTGCCCAAACACATGAAGAGCAGTAAGGAAATGCACAAAGATCCGTAACAAAAATGATGGGCACCTAAACGCACGAAGAGTTGTAATGAAAATGACCACACAAGGGAGCACTAGGCAAAAAGACGACCTAGAAGAAGGATAAGAACCAATTTTTTCTTCGAGGTAGATTTTTTAATATGGCCTCGCCAAGGTTGGGTGACCAAGGGCAAGGCAAGGTGAGTTGGCAAGAGGGGTGCTCAAATGCATGAAGAGCCGTAATGAAAATGACCAGACAAGGGAGCACTAAGCAAAAAGACGAGTCGTAGGATGGATAAGAACCAATTTTGGCATCGAGGTAGATTTTTTAATATGACATAGCCAAGGTTGGGAGACCAAGGGAAAGGGAAGGCGAGTTGGCAAGAGGGGCGCCCAAACACAACGCAGTGAAAGTAGGCAAGACGGGCACCCAAACGCACGAAGAGATGTAATGAAAACAACCACACAAGGGAGCACTAGGCAAAAAGACGAGCCAGATGACAGATAAGAACAAATTTTGGCTTTGAGGTAGAGTTTTTAATATGGCATGGCCATGGTTAGGCGACCAAGGTCAAGCCAAGGTGAGTTGGCAAGAGGGGCACCCAAATGTAATGCATGGCGAGTAGGAAAGATGGGTGCCTAAATGCATGAAGATCCGCAATGAAAACGACCACACAACAGAGCACTAGAAAAAAATATGAGCTGGAGGACGGATAAAAACCAATTTTGGTTTCGAGGTAGATATTTTAATATGGTAAGGCAAGGCAAGGTAGCGCTAGGTAAGAAGATGAGCCAACCATTAGATAATGAATGAAGTTGGTCACAGCTTAAATGTATTAAGATGACCTGTGCAAGGCAAGGCGCTAGGAGGCAAGGTAGGCCAAGGAACACTACAAGGCAAGGTTCTAGGAGGCAAGGCAAGTCAAGGCAACAAGAGACAAGGAAAGGGAAGGAAAGGTGCTAGGAGGCAAGGCAAGCGAAGGTGAAAGGGAAGCAAGGAAGCAAGGCATGACAAGGCACCAAGAGGCAAGGCAAGGAAAGGTGCCAAAATATAAGGAAAGGCAAGGTGCTAGGAGGCAAGGCAAGGCAAGGAAATGCAAGATAGTGTTAGGCAAGAGGACAAGTCAATCACGAGATAAGGAATGAAGGTGGTGACAAATCAACTTTTTTAAGATGCCCTAGGCAAGGAAAGACAAGGAAAGGCACAAAGAGTCAAGGCAAGGCAAGGTGCGAGGAGGCAAGGCGGGGCAAGGCACCAAGAGCCAAGGCAAGGCGCCAGGAGGCAAGGTAGGTCATGGTAAAATGCAAGGCAAGGCAAGGCAAGGTAGCGCCAAGCAAGAAGATGAGCTGGCCATCAGATAAGGTGTAAAGATGGTTAGAACTTGACTTTTTTAAGATGGCATGGGCAAGGGAAGGCAAGGAAAGGTGTTGGGACACGAGACAATTAATTTTTTTAAGATGGCATGGGCAAGGAAAGGCAAGGAAAGACGTTGGGACACAAGGCAAGGCAAGGCAGGGTATGACCCAAGGCAAGGCAAGGCGCAAAGAGGCAATGCAATGCAGGGCATGACGCAAGGCAAGGCAAGGCACGAAGAGGAAAGGCAGGGTAAGGTGGGAGCAAACGAGTTGGGGCGCGACGACCCAACCAATGGGCAAGTTGGTGGATGCATCATGACTTAGGAGGACCCATGCACTGAGTTGGTGATTCAACCCGACTCTCATGCCAAATGGTGCAATGATCGACGGGATGGAGTGAGCACATATAAGTAAGGCATGAGTTGGGATGAGTCAAGGTAGAAGAACTTGGGTAGAGAAGAGTGAATATAGATTCGACTAAGTGTTTTGGTTGAGCATCTTGGTGGAGAGCACACGATGAGTCTCGAAGTTGAGTCGCTGGACGAGTTGGCAGTGCATGCGACGAAGAGGAGACTTGCGACAGACGTGCAAGGCAGACTTAGGTTGTGGTAGGGGGGTCCTATGAGACGGTGAAGTGAGGAAAAAGTCGTCGAAGCGATTTGGCTGAATTATGTATGTCTTTGTATGGAGCTGGGCCTCCCCTCTTGTGAACGTCTCTCATTGTAACATTTTGTACATTGTGACCTACAGGTGTCAGGCAAAGTTCGTGTTTCCCAATCACACTTGTGTCTCTTTATCTTGTATGGATGATTGCATGTTCTTAATGGCTTAAATGACTATGTATAGAACTGTGTAATTGTCTAAGCGTAAACAATGCATGTTTAGTGTAACCTGACATGATTGTCTCAATGCAGAGTATGGGTTTGCCCTGAGTGAGGCGTAGTCCGGATGGAGTACGACTTGGGTGGGCCAAGCCATTGAGCCAAAAACGTCACTGTGCCGGGCGAATTGGGAGTGCCAAGTCGAGTTGGATCCCTAGAAATAATGTGGGCACGTGAAAGACTCAATGTATGATTGGGTGGATTGCATGTTGGGTCCACATTGGACATGGAGTGGATTGCAAGGCACCTTTTCCAATATATAAGGAGGAAACCTCCATCGTGCGAATTCATCCAATAAGAGTTCAATCGATCAGTTCTTGACAAGGGTGGACAAGGAGTTATGAGGTGAAAAGTCTAGGTTTGGGGGCACAATGAACTACTTGGACGATGTATGCACAAAGGACTTAGACATCTTGGCAAGTGTTTGAGGCACTGTAGAGCTAGACTGAGGTTGCGGTAAGAGAGGAAGAGGCCCTGCAGGAGGAAGATCCACAAAAGCATCAGGGGTTGGATTGTGCAAGTATTTTTGGCAGTAAGGAGACGTGTCATGACTTATTTTTATTTCTATGAAAGAGTTACAGGGAGAAGGCTGCACCCACCCCCTTGTTGTATCTTCGAAAACACTCTTCATATTAATAAGCTTAAGGAATCCACCCATAACGATGGTGTGTTGTGGTCTCTTTATACTTGTTGGATGCTATTGTTCCTTGCGTTGTTGTGGATGGCTAGGTATTGATGAGTATTGGCCAAGTGTTAAAATAGAACCAAGATTCTTTAAGGCCATAGTTGGATGTGTGCCTATTGTTAGAGAACTCGGTTGCATATCTAACAAACTGTAGCTCAAGGCACATTTATCGATGGTCCTTAAGTGAAGAGGCATAGTTCGATTGTAGTAGGGGCACGTTGGTCATGCCCCTGTGGCTGAGGCAAGGAAACAATGCACTTCCAGAGGTTTCCCACACTTGCATGGTTTCCATCTCGTGGTCGAACACAAAACACCCAAATTCCCCCTCACTTGGACAATTTCCATTGCGGTTGGACACAAACACCTCGAATTCCCCCGAACTTGGAATGTCTCTGTTGCAATAGGACATGAAAACCCCGAATATCCCGCACTTGGACAATTCCCATCATGTCGGGACATGGAAACCCCAGATTCCTAGCACTTTCACTGTTTTCGTCGTGACCGGACCCGGAAACCATGAATTTCCTCGCACTTGCACAATTTTCGTAGCGGTCGGATATGAAGACCCAAAATTTCCCCGCACTTGCACCGTTTTCATCGCAACAGGGCATGAAAACCCCGAATTTCCTTGCACTTTCATGGTTTTCATCGCGAACAGACATGGAAACCCCAACTTTCCCGTACTTGGACGGTTTCTTTCTAGACCGATTTGAAGACCTTGATTTTTCTGTCACTTTCACGATTTATTTCGCGGCTGGACATGGAAACCCTGGATTTCCCACTTTTGCACGGTTGGTTTCTCGACCGACTTAGAAACCTCATATATTCCTACACGTGCATGATTATTCTTTCTTGATCGACATGGGAACCCTGAATTTTCCCGCACTTGCTTGGTTTCCGTTGCGATAAAAATAGAAGAACCAAACTTTCCGCGCTCGCACTGGTTCTCTTGCGTCTGGGCCTAGAAACCTCAAATTTCCCACACTTGCATGGTTCCTATCGCGACTGGAAATGGAAGCCCCAAGTTTCTCACACTTATCTTGGCGGCTCCCGTCGCAACCGAACATGGAAGCCCTAGGTTTACCAAACTTACACTTGGGTCGCTTTCATCACGCCCAAACATGGAAACCCTAGGTTTCCCATGCTTGCGCTTTTGGGCAGCTTCCGTTGCGGCTGGACATGGAAACCCCAGGTTTTCCATGCTTGTTCTTTTGGGCGGATTCTGTCGCGGTCGGACATGGAAACCCCAGGTTTCCCATGCTTGTGCTTTTGGGCAGCTTCCATCCTGACCGGACATGGAAACCCCCAGGTTTCTCATGCTTGTGTTTGGGCGACTTCCATCGCAGCCGGACATGGAAAACCCCCACACATGGGAGGTTTCTCTCTCGGGCGACTTGGAAACCCCGAATTTCTTCATAGCTACAGAGGTTTTCCATAGCAGTCGTACATGAAAAACCCAAATTTCGTCGCAACTACAGAGGTTTTTCATCGTGGTTGTACACGGAAACCCCTAATTTCGTCGCAATTACAGAGGTTTTCCATCGCGGTCGTACACGGAAACTCAGTGCTTCCCACCACACCTGGGAGATTTCCCTCACGATTGGACATGGAAACCTCATGTTTCCCACACTTGGGCGATTTCCTTGATTGTTGAGCATGGAAACCCTAAGTTTCCCGTGCTTTCACATTTCGGCGCTTCCTACCACGGCTGAGCACGAAGACCCCAAGTTTCTTGCACTTGCACTTGGGCGGCTTTCGTTGCCTGGTTGACCATGGAAACCCCCCAAGTTTCCCGCACTCACACTTGGGTGGGGGCATGGAAAACAAAAGTTTCCCACGATGGCACTTTTTTTGGACGAACAGATGGAAACCCAAATTTCCCCACAGATCGCAATCTGGGCTGCTTCCATCACCTGACCAGGCGTGGAAACCCCAGGTTTCCCACACTCGCACATGGGCAACGTCCATCGCCTAGATGGACCCTGATTCTCCCACACACTTGGGTCGCGGATACACCCTTTGTCAGCCCGGAAACCCCAAGTTTCCTGCCCTCTCACAAGGGTATGAAAATTGCAAGTTTCCCACGCTGGCACTTTGGGCGGAAGGATGGAAACCCCCAGTTCCCCACGCTTCGCAATTCGAGCGGCTTCTGTCACCCGACCGGGGGTGGAAACCCCAAGTTTTTCACACTCGCACATGGGCAATGTCTGTCGCCCGACTGGACGTGGAAATTGCGGATTCCCCGCACTTGGACGGTTTCGCTTTTGACCGACACAAAAACCTCAAATTTCCCCACACACTTGGGCTGCGAATTCGCTCTCGGTCGGCTCGAAAAACCCCAAGTTTCCAATGCTTACACTTGGGGCCGGTTTCCACCCTCGACCGAAGTGGAGAACTTGAATTATGGCGGTTTCTCTGTTGGTCAAGACTCGGAAACCCTGAAATCCCTGTTGAAATAATGTAACCGTGAAGAGCATTCTTATTATTATTTTGTTATTGGATTAAATCCCCATTGTGGATTAATCATGTCATTATTATTATTATTGTTATTAGATTAATCCCCATTGAGGATTAATCATATTGGTAATTGTATAAGGACCAAATCCCCTTTTGCGGATTGGTCATCGGACAATTACAAAGGACAGAATAAGAAGTTGGCCCCAACAGTTATAATGGAAGACCCAGAATTAATTAAAGGAGGGTTTACCTACCTAGAGTGAGAGGTTGGCCCTACCAGTTGTGACCTTTCACACGTGCCAGTCTAATATAAACAAGAGGCTAGCGCCTCACTTCAAACACACAACTCACTTGCTCATTTCTCTTATGTGTTAGGATATTTAGACACTTAGGAGTTAGTTAAGATCTACTTGGTCTAATATGTCG
>ML781188.1:288277-321499 GCA_009831015.1 Picea engelmannii | reverse complement strand
GCTAAGGGAGAAACCTTAAATGAAGCAATCATCATCGGAAGTGAAGAAAATGGTTTATATAAGCTGAAGGGTCACCCAGAAACTGCTATGACCCATGCCATCGAAAATTCATGCGAACTTTGGCATAGAAGATTGGCCCACATAAACTACAAGGTGCTACCTTACATATGCAAAGCTATCAGAGGTTTACCAGAACTCAAGGTTGATCAGGAAGGCATATGCAATGGATGTGTGCAAGGGAAGAACATCAAGAACCCCTTTCCAAAGAGGGACAACAAAGCAGAACGAGCATTGGAACTCATTGATTCTGACGTGTGTGGCCCAATTCCATCATCTTCCATTAGCGGGTATGTATACTATGTATCATTTATTGATGATTATTCTCGTAAGACCTGGATATATTTCTTAAAATCTAAAGATTAAGTATTTAATAAATTCAAGGAATTCAAAGCCTTGATAGAGAATCTTTCCGAAAGAAAGATTAAGATACTCAGGTCAGATAATGGAGGATAATATACCTCGAAGGAGTTCGTAAGCTTCTGCAGAGATGTCGGGATCAAGAGGAAACTAACTACTCCTTATAATCCCCAACAAAACAGTGTAGCTGAAAGGAAGAACATAACGATTATGGAAGCTGTGAAGACCATGATTCACGATCAAGATCTTCCTATGTGCTTATGGACAGAAGCAGCTATGGAAGTTGTTTGTGTGCAGAATAAACTATCCCATAGTGCACATGGGTTCAAGACCCCAGAAGAAATGTTCACCGGAAAGAAGCCAGAGGTAATCCATCTCAAAATATTTGGTTGTCCAGTGTTTATCCATATACCAAAAGAGAAAAGAAACAAGTTGGAGCCCTCCGGAAAGAAGGGAATATTTGTGGGATACTGTGAGGTGTCCAAGGCCTTCAGAATCTACATACCTGGTCACCACCATATTGAGATCAGCAGGGACGTGAACTTTGATGAAGAAGTTGCACTTAAGAAATTGAGAAGATGCCAGCTTGAAGAGGTATATGAAGAGGAACATGTAAATACCAGGACGACAGAGTCCGTGAGGGAAGTTCCCAGAGCTACATAACCTGTAAGGGAAGTCATAGCTTCCCCTGATGAGGAGACTCCTGAAGATCATGATATAAAAAAGTTCAAGAACCTCCTCAAATGACCTTCTCCCATAAAAGAAATCCTGCTTGGGAAAGAGAGCTTATTCAAGATGGAGAGAAGTATGGTGTTCCAGAAGGAACCATGAGATAGGTGAAGAGACCAAAGCCATTCTCCAGTTACATGGCTTTGATGTGCAATCTACTTGATGAAGAACCCACATGTTTTGAAGAGGCCATCCAAAAGAAGGAATGGGTAGATTCCATGACAGAGGAATACCAATCCATAATAAAGAATGATGTATGGGAAATAGTTCCCAGACCAAAAAGTAAGGATGTGGTATCATCAAAATGGCTCTTCAAGATAAATCATGCTACTGATGGAAGTATTGATAAATACAAAGCAAGATTTGTCGCTCGTGGCTTTTCCCAGAAGGAACGAATCGACTATGAAGAGACATTCACTCTTGTGGCCAGATACACTTCGATCAAAACCATTATAGCTCTTGCTGCCAAGATGAAATGGAAGCTGCACCAGATGGATGTGAAGACAGATTTTCTGAATGGTGTCATGGAAGAGGAAGTGTATATAGAGCAACCCCAAGGATTTGAGGTTGAAGACATGAAGTATCATGTCTCTCGATTGAATAAAGCCTTATACGGATTGAAGCAAGCTTCTAGAGCTTGGTATGGCTATATAGACAGTTTCTTGATGAGTTTGGGCTTTACCAAGAGTAAAGCAGATTCAAATCTCTACTTCAAGATCATGGAGAATGAACTAGTAATACTATTACTGTATGTGGATGACTTATTCTTAACTAGAGAAAAAAAGCTTATCGCTGAATGTAAACAGAGACTTGCCGCAGAATTTGAAATGAAAGATCTTGGCCTAATGCATTACTTCTTAGGTCTTGAGGTATGGTAGAGTCCAGAAAGAATCTTCCTTAACCAAGGGAAGTACACGGTCGAAATCTTAAAGAGATTCAACATGCTAGAATGCAAGTCCATGAATACTCTAATGGAAGCAAAGATGAAGCTACTGGTCGATACTTCGTCAGATTTGATAGATGCCACTCTATATAGATAGATTATTGGATCGCTGATGTACCTGATGAACACTAGACCAGACATTTGTTTTGCAGTGAACACCTTGAGTCAGTTTCTGGTAGAGCCCATATGTGTTCATTTAGTGGCTGCAAAACATGTGATGAGGTACCTTAAAGGTACAATGGATTATGGTCTCAGCTATGATGGAGATCATGACTTCACATTGAGTGGATATACTGATGCAGATTGGGCAGGAAGCGTTACTGACATAAAAAGCACTTCCGGATGTTGTTTCATTTTGGGATCAGTTATGATCTCATGGCAGAGTAGGAAGCAATCTAGTATTTCTCTCAGCACAATGAAAGTAGAGTACATTGCCGCATGTTCTGCTAGCTGCGAAGCTATATGGCTTCAAAAGTTGCTGACAGGCCTATTTGATTTGGAGATGAGAGAAACCATGATTCTTTGTGACAATCAATGCTGTATTAAAATGACAGAGAATCCTGTGTTCCATGACAGGTCAAAGCACATAGAGATTCACTATCATTTCATCTGCGACATGGTACAGAGAGGAGCCTTGAAGCTCCAGTACATTAGCATGGATGAACAGGTTGTTGATGTGTTGACTAAGCCTCTATCTCATGTAAAGTTTGAACACTTTCGAGATAAACTTGGTATTTTCCTAAGGGACCCTCCCTGAAAGGGGGAGTAGATGTATTCCTTGCTTCTGACCTCGTTGTTAGACGTAAAGCAAGATGAGTCATGCTTCTGACCTCGCTGTTAGACGTAAAGCATGACGCCATGTGATCCTTGTTTCTGACCTCACTGTTAGACATAAAGCATGACGTTGTGTGATCCTTGCTTTTGACCTCATTGTTAGACGTAAAGCAAGATGAGTTATGCTTCTGACCTAGTTGTTAGACATAAAGCATAATGTCGTTGATTCCTTGCTTCTGACCTAGTTGTTAGATGTAAAGAAAGATGATTCCTCGCTTCTGACCTCGTTGTTAGATGTAAAGTGAGATATTGATGTGTTCCTTGCTTATGACTTCGTTGTTAGATGTAAAGCAAGATGAGTCATGCTTCTAACCTAGTTGTTATACGTAAAGCATGACGTTGTGATTCCTCTCTTCTGACCTAGTTGTTAGATGTAAAGCGAGATGATGATATTACTTGCTTCTGACCTAGTTGTTAGACGTAAAGCAAGATGTGACTGACACTGAGCTACCAACTTAACTGCTGTGACATTGAGCTAGTGTAGTATTGTGATGTGCTAGCCTAGTGTTGTGATGAAGTATCATTTTTACTGATACATATTTGATGCAGATGATGATAACATTCCTTCGAGAATGATGATGTTGTTGATGAAGGAAACTTCCGATGACTCATAAATGTGCTAGATAATGGTTCAAGATGATATTGACGATACTGTCCTCCAGATGCCACTGATGATGCAGACCTCTCTCACCTGATGCTGATGAAGAATACCCTTCTTGTTAAGGGGGAGTGTTGAAATAATGTAACTACGTAGAACATTCTTATTATTATTTTGTTATTGGATTAAATCCCCATTGCAGATTAATCAGGTCATTATTATTATTATTGTTATTGGATTAATCCCCATTGAGGATTAATCATGTCGGTAATTGTATAAGGACCAAATCTCATTTTGCGGATTGGTCATCGGACAATTACAAAGGAAAGAATAAGAAGTCGACCCCAGCAGTTATAATGGAAGACCCAGAATTAATTAAAGGTGGGTTTACCCACCCAGAGTGAGAGGTCGGCCTTGCCAGTTGTGACCTTTCACACGTGCCAGTTTAATATAAATAAGATTCTAGTGCCTCACTTCAAACACACAACTGACTTTCTCATTTATCTTATGAGGCAAGCTGTAATTACCAGAGAGAGGAGGAGAAGATTGGTGCATCTCTTGGGGAGGACTTTCTGTATTGGTTTGAGTTATCTCTTGAACATTGTAGAAGCTATTTATGATAAGGAAGTTTTTGCTGGGTTTTCTTCCCCGAGAGGGTTTCCCAGGATAAATGTTGTGTCTCTTGTGAATGTGTATTTCTCAGTGATCTTGTTCTTATGATGCTATTATCTATTGAAATGCAAAGAACTATAATAATGGCATAAACATTAACAATCCCCACACTTGGGTGGTTTCTCTGCTCTCGGGAACTCCAAATTTCCCACACTTGGGCAGTTTCTCTGCTCTCGGAAACCCCAAATTCCCCACACTTGAGCGGTTTATCCACTCTTGGAAACCTCGAATTCCCCACACTTGGACTGTTTCTCTGCTCATCGAGTCTTAGAAACCCTGAATTCCCACCACTTGGGCAGTTTCTCTGCTTGTCGAGACTCAAAAACCTCAAATTACCCACACTTGGGCGGTTTCTCCACTCATCGAGACATGAAAACCTTGAATTCCCCACACTTTGGCGGTTTCTCCACTCGTCGAGAGTTGAAAACCCTGAATTCCCCACACTTGGGTGGTTTCTCCACTCGTCGAGACTCAAAAACCCCGAATTCCACGTACTTAGGTGGTTTCTCTGGTCGTCGAGACTCGAAAACCCTGAATTGCCCACACTTGGGCAATTTCTCTACTCGTTGAGACACGAAAACCCCAAATTCCCCGTACTTGGGCGGTTTGTCCCATGGTCGAGACTCGGAAACCCGGAATTCCCAACACTTGGATGATTTCTCTGCTCGTCGAGACTTGAAAACCCCGAATTCTCTACACTTGGTCGATTTCTCCCATGGTAGAGACTCGGAAACCTCGAATTCCTCGCACCTAGGTTGGTTTCTCCCAAATGGAAGGAAAACTTGGGGTTTCCCCAATGCAAACCCTTGGGCTGGTTTCTCCCTTGGTTGAGAGCTGGAAACCCCGAAATCCCCGCACATGCACAAAACCTTTTATATGCGAAACGAGAGGTGTCGAGATTTAGAATGGGATGAACATAGGTTCTGAATCGAGGCGAAGAAGGGTTGAATCTCAGTGGATCGTGGCAGCAAGTCCACTCTGCCACTTACAATACCCCGTCACATATTTAAGTCATCTGCAAAGGATTATTCTCAACGACTGTTTGAAATTGAACTTCAAAGCTGCCTCGATCAAGAAGCTTCTCGACCGAGGTTCGCAAGTGACACAGGACCTTAGTGGTGCTGAAGCAACACCCCTACTGTCGGTCAAGATACATTCAAGGAGTTCAGTCATAATCCGACACACGGTAGCTTCACACCACTAGCTTTTCAACCAAGCACGATGATCAATTATGTGAATCAATGATTCCTCTCGTACTAAGTTGAATTACTATTGCGACACAGTTCATCAATAGGTTAAAACTAACATGTCTCATGACGATCTAAACCTAGCTCACGTTCCCTATTGGTGGGTGAACAATCCAACACTTGGTGAATTATGCTTCACAATGATAGGAAGAGACGACATTGAAGGATAAAAAAGCAACGTCGCTATGAACGCTTGGCTGCCACAAGCTAGTTATCCCTGTGGTAACTTTTCTGACACCTCTAGCTTCAAATTACGAAAGTCTAAAGGATCGATAGGCCACGCTTTCATGATTTGTATTCGTACTGAAAATCAAAATCAAATGATCTTTTACCCTTTTGTTCCACATGAGATTTATGTTCTCATTGAGCTCATCTTAGGACACCTACGTTATCTTTTAACAGATGTGTTGCCCCAACCAAACTCCTCACCTGACAATGTCTTCCACTTGGATCAACCAGTCGAAATGTGTCTTAAGGCCAATGCCATGTCTCTGCCCAAGAGAATAAGTAAAATAACGTTAAAAATAGTGGTATTTCACTTCCATCAAAAATGGCTCCCACATATTCTACACCTCTCAAGTCATTTCACAAAGTCGGACTAGAGTCAATATCAACAGGGTCTTCTTTCCCCACTGATTCTACCAAGCTCATTCCCTTGGTTGTGGTTTTTCTAGATAGTAGATAAGGATAGTGGGAATCTCATTAATCCATTCATGTGCATCACTAATTATATGACAGGGCATTTGGCTACCTTAAGAGAGTCATAGTTATTCTCGTCGTTTACCCGTGCTTGGTTGAATTTCTTCACTTTGGCATTCAGAGCACTAGATAGAAATGACATTGCGCGAGCATCCGCAGGGACCATCGCAATGCTTTTTTTTAATTAAACAGTCAGATTCCCCTTGTCCGTACTAGTTCTGAGTCGACTGTTCATCGCCTCGGGAAAAGCCCCCGCGAGGGGACATTCTACGTCTGTAGCCCAATCGACACGCGACTGACCACCCTCGTCGCGATAGTAGCTAGGGCAGACTTCCGACAACCCATAGGTTGAGGATGCAGACCCCTAGGCCCAACCCTTAGAGCCAATCCTTTTCCCAAAGTTACAGATCTATTTTTCCGACTTCCCTTACCTACATTTCTCTATTGACCAGAGGATTTTCACCTTGGAGACCTGATGCGATTATGAGTACGACCAGACATGGACGGTACTCGGTCCTCCATATTTTCAAGGGATTCCAAGGGCACACCGGACACTGCAAGACTTGCGATGCTCTTCCAGCTGCTAGACCCTATCTCTGGTTGAGCCAATTTCAGGGTGGGCAAGCTGTTAAAAATAAAAGATAACTCTTCATGGGGCCCCCGACAACGTCTCCGGATTTCCTAACGTTCTCGTCTGCCACCATGTTCCCGTTTGGGAATATTAACCTGATTCCCTTTTGATGTTCGTGTAGAGTGCACCATAGATATAGAGCTTACCCATATCTTAGGATCGACTAACCCATGTCCAAGTGTTTTTCACATGGAACCTTTCCCCACTTTAGTCTTCAAAGTTCTCATTTGAATATTTTCTACTACCACCAAGATCTGCATGGGGGATCGGTACACCCAGGATCACGCCCAAGGTTTCTCAATGAATCCCACGTCCTCCTACTCATCGAAGCCTGACAATTGCTTTGATGGTCGAGTATATGTCACGTGCTTCAATTCCATCCATTTTAGGGGTTAGTTGATTCGGTAGGTGAGTTTTTACACACTCCTTAGTAGATTTCGACTTTCATGACCATCGTCCTGCTATCTTAATCAACCAACACCCTTTGTGGGATCTGGGTTAGTGCGTAGTTTGGCACTGTAACTCGACTTTTGGTTCATCCTCCATCGCCATTTCTTCTTACCAAAAATGGCCCACTTGGTAAAACTCGCACGTGAGCTCCAACTCTCCTGAGGGAAACTTTGGAGGAAACCAGCTACTAGATGGTTTGATTAGTCTTTCACCCCTATACCCAAGTCAGACGAATGATTTGCACATCAGTATTGCTACTGGCCTGCACCAGAGTTTCCTCTAGCTTCACCCTGCTCAGGCATAGTTCACCATCTTTCAGGTTCCAATAGGTGTGCTCGCACTCGAACCCTTCGCACAAGCTCAAGGTCGGTTGAAAATTCCCCCCGTGGAGAGGGGTTATCGCCCATCAGCTTCCTTATGCCTCACAGGTTTACAAACCCACTGACTCACACACATGTTAGAATCCTTGGTTCGTGTTTCAAGATGGGTTGAATGGAAAGCCCGCCAACTAACACCACGAGAGTGAAGGTGCATAGTGTCTGGCCCCAAGGGCACACACTTCGTTCCTTGACCGCCATAATGACAAACCAACAGGAAGTACTCCACCCATGCTTGTGCTGATGCAATGGCCTGTGCTGGTTCGCACCTCTAGTCGAGCGACGAACCAACTTAAGTCGTTCCATTTCCGACTGAGATGCATCGTTGGCCTCCATCCGCTTCCCTCTTGGCAATTTCAAGCACTCTTTAACTCTCTTTTCAAAGTCCTTTTCATATTTCCCTCACGATACTTGTTCGCTATTGGTCTCTCGCTTGTATTTAGGCTTGGATGAAATTTACCACCCGATTAGGGCTGCATTCCCAAACAACCCGACACGTCGACAATGCCTCGTGGTGCGGCAGGGTCCCGACCCAACATGGCTATCACTCTCTCAGGTGTCCCCTTCCAGGAGACTTGGTCCCGGTCCACCACTAAGGAAGCTTCTACAGAGTATAATTCAGGTGACACTGCCACCCTATTTTCATGTTGGGCTATTCCCGGTTTGCTCGTTGTTACTAGGGAAATCCTTGTAAGTTTCTTTTCCTCTGCTTAATTATATGCTTAAATTTAGCGGGTGTTGTCGCCTGAGATGGGGTCGCATGTTGGAGCTAAATACCTCCACCAATATGGAAAGTTAATGGGAAAAACAAGTTCCCAAAATGTTGCACACACCCTGCATCAACCAACGCTGACTCGCCCAAACAAGGGGACAATATCACCACTCGCCGACACAAGACATGGAACATGGCATGTATTTCAGCTGACCGCACCACATTGGGAACAAATGACCATTTCCGCTCCTCCCCAATGCCTTGCAGGGATCGCATGTGTGTAGGATGTGATGCCCAGATAGACATGCCCTCAATCGAGACCTCGGGTGCAAATTGTGTTAAAAAACTCGATGATTCACAGGATTCTGCAATTCACACTAAGTATCGCATTTCGCTACATTCTTCATCGTGACAATAGCTGATATATCCGTTGCTGAGAGTCATTTCCTCACGTTACTGATGAACCCCCACTTTGCTACACAAGGCGTCTATGCGACGAATGGAAAATCCCACGATGCACACAACACCGCAAACAACAACCACCCTCCAACCCCACAAGACAAATGCACTCCCCCACCGTATACATGAGGCACAGATAAATAGAGCGAGCTTTCCATAACCTCAAATTGAGAGGGGTACTTGAAGGGAATGACTATCAAGGGGGGACTAGGGTGGCCTGTCCAACAATGCACTCCTTTCATCCCTCCAAAACACCGATTCTCCACAATTCCCACTTCCGATGGAGAAAATGAAAAACAAGCACAAGTTGTCCAACCCGAGGGCAACAAGACACAAATTCACTGCCCATTCCATAGGAGAGTCAAACAAACATAGCAAGATTTCCAAAGACTCAATTGCAAGGGGAAATTATAGGGAATGGAGGTTAGGAGGGACTAGGGTGGCTAGTCCCAACAACATGCTGCTTTCATCCCTCCATAAGGTTGATTCCTAACAATTTCCCCTTTCAACAAAGTAAAAGAAAAATGAGCACAAGTTATATTCAAATAGAGAGAGATCCCACCCGCCCTTGCCCCCAGTACAAACGATGTCCCATGGCCCAACAATATTCCCATGATGATGATGGATAATGACAACATTTAGACGCAGTCACGGAGAAGTTGCTGCCCAAGAATCATCGTTGAACAAACCAAGGACCGCAAAAAAAGGACATCAAAGCACTCGCAAGGAAAGAGGATGTGATTTCTCTTAACTAAAACAACTGACACTCTCAAGGAAAGAGGATCTGAGTTATCTTACCCATAAGCACACCCACCAGAAGGGAACCTGCCGCCTCTCTGCCCCTAAAAAAACCACTCCCAACGCACAACAGACCTCTAGCGATGGGGGAAAGCGACAACATTCGGAGGCCGAAGCGGATAAGTCACCTGCCGAAAATCAAAACTCGATGAACTGAGGGTCACAACTACAACAAAGCACTCCCAAGGAAAAGAGGGTGTAGGGCCTCTTATCGAAAAGAAACCAACACCAACCTGAAAAGCACATCCGATGGAAGGAAACCCTCCTCCTCTTGCCCACAAATCGAAAAAGAAACTGATGCCAACCTGAAAGCACATCCGCTGGTAGGAACCCACCCCCTCTTTCCCCTATACAAATGACACTCAACAATATTCCAGTGAATAAGGAAAGCGACAACATTCGGACGACGGACCAGAGAAGTCACTGGCCGAAAATCCACACTGGACAAACCGAGGGCCACCAGAGCATTGAAGAAATTGCAGGGGAAAAAGGAGTATGCGAGGTCTCTTACCAAAAAGAAACTGACACCAACCAAAAAGTGCACACCCACCACTCCCCGCCACCCTCATCGTGCGAACAACATCCAACACCAAACAACCTTCTAGTGATGAATGCACGGGACAACATTCAAACGTCTTAGTCCAAAGACGGAGAAGTCATCCAAATGTAAAACAATCACCACCGGATAAATGCAGGGCCACAACATTTTCGCCACACACATAGGAACAGAGAGTGGAATGTCTTTTCGAAACTCGATCGACATCAACTTGAGCTCCAGGTTCAACTAATCACTCCCACCAGGCCAAAAAGCACATACCCACCACTCACCCCCACCCGCATCGTGCGAACAATGTACAACACAAAACAACCTTCCAGTGATGAATGCACAAGACAAAATTGAAACATCTTAGTCCAAAGACGAAGAAGTCACTCAAACATAAAACAATTACCACTGGATAAATGCAAGGCCCCAACATTTTCACCGCACACACAGGAACATAGAGTGGAATGTCTTTCTGAAACTCGATCGACATCAACTTGAGTTTCAGGTTCAACAAAGCAATCCCACCGGAGGAAACTCGCCACAACGTGCAACACTGATGGAGTTGGTACCTACAGAAGGGTCTCCCAAACCCGAATGTCCAACTTCTGCAAGGGGGTCACAAGGAACAATCGAGAGGGACTAGGGTGGCCAACCCAATGGGTTGAGAGGCTTTTCATCCATCCCATTGACGATTACTCCTCACGGAATGAGCGACGTATAAGGCAGAATCCACCCTTGCCTCGAGCCAACAACCAATGGAAAAGCTCGCCTATGCAAGGAAAAAGAAAAGAAAGAATAAAAAAAACAAAGGGACTTCTTGCACTGCACCGAGCATCCACCCTGCGATGAAGAATGATGAGGCAAAGCTCCCACAACGTAGCAAGGGATCCCTGCAATGTTTTTCCCATCATGGAACCAAAGCCTTGCCTGCACTCTCCAATGGAGAGGGGATGCAGAACACAAAACGACAAGTGCCCTCCCCCCTAACAATGATCGATGAACACTCGTAAAAAAATTTGGAGTGTGGAAGGAGTCCAAGGACAACAATTGATGCTTGAAAAAAGTACAAGCGGAGCCAAAAATGCCACGATCAACCCTCAAAAAGTGGTGACACACTACCTCATCCTCGGGATCCACGACACTAGTCCAATATCAGCGTCAATGTGGTGCTACCCACCTAAACAACCCCTACGACCACCTTAACCTGTAGACAAAATAAGGTGAGAATGGCCCCCGACCCCACTCCCTCCTTCTTTCTCAACTTTTGGTCCATGAAGTGGGTTCAATCGAGAACAAAGAGCGCTCCCGACATGGGCTCGAAACAACCACAATAGAGAGAAGAAGAGGGGATAATGAACCCTCCAACCTTCCAAACAACACATCAAGGTGTCCTTGTGATCCATGACACTAGTCCAATACCAGCGTCAATGTGGTGATGCCCGCCTAAACGACCCCTACGACCACCTTAACCCATAGAAAAAAGAAGGTAAGAACGTCCCCCAACCCCACTCCCTCCTCCTTTCCCAACTTTTAGTCCATGAAGCGGGTTCAACTGAGAACAAAGAGCTCCCGACATGGGCTCGAAACAACCGCAACAGAAAGAAGAAGAGGGGACAGTGAACCCTCTAGCCTTTCGAACAATGCATCAAGGTATCCTTGAGATCCATGAAACTAGTCCAATACCAGTGACAATGTGGTGTTGCCCACCAAAATGCCCCCTGTGAGCACCTTAATCTGTAGAAAAAAGAAGCTGAGAACATCCCCAACCACACTCCCTCCTCCTTTCTCAATTTTTGGTCAACAAAGTGTGATCAATCAAGAACAAAGGGCGCTCCCAACGTGGGCTCGAAACAACTGCAATAGAAAGAAGAAGAGCGAGCAATGAACCATCCAACCTTCCGAACAACGCATCAAAGTGTCCTCGGGATCCACGACGTTGTTCCACGACCAACGAAAATGTGGTGCTTCCCACCTAAATGACCCCTACGACCACCTTAATTCGTAGAGGAAAGAAGGTGAGAATGTCCTCGAGCTCCCCTCCTCCACTTTCTCTCCCACATAGCGGGATCACTAACGAATGCTCCTGGGAAGGGTTGAAACAACCAAAACAGAGAGGAAGAGGGAGGGAACAATGAAACCCTCCAACCTTCCAAACTACACATCGAGGTGTCCTCGGGATCCATGACGCTAATCCTCAACAAGCGACAATGTGGTCTTGCCTGCCTAAACCGCCCCTATGGAAAACCTTAATGCATAGACAATGCATGGCCCAAACAAGGTGGAAACATCCCCAAAACCTCCATCCCCTTTTTCCATACGAGATGCAAGGGAAAAACCAATGACTCCACACAAAACCAGGCCACATTAATAATAAGCCTTGAAGCCAACACAGTTGAAGGGGACATGCACGTTAAATGAATGCACACCCATAAGCTTTAGCCCCAAAAGGAGGCATTCCTCGCATTGCCCGACAAAAAAGTGAGCACAGGAAAAGACTTCAGGAGGGAAAATGTTCCCAACCCAAAAAGATTTCTCGTTGCACGCTCTTGAATGTATGCATCTCCTTCAACAATGCCAACATGGAAAGAGTAAAATCACAACAAATTGGCACCCTAGAGTGCCAATCAATGAAAAGGCAAAGCCCTCTCGGGGAGCCACAACAATCCCTCAAACTCCATGTACATAGAATGGAAAGGGTTTTTTCTTACAAGTGCCTCCCACAACGAGCATTGCCAACATTACCACTCATGTGTTACCAAGCAAATATGGCAAAAAAATGGATTTCGACCACCCTACAAATGACCCAAGGCCAATCTTCAAGCATACCCGACAACCAACTCGTTTCCCACACCACCTTTTGCACGAATGGAAAACCTTTGTCATCAACAAATAAAACACAATGCATCACATTGGCTTCATGGAGTGAACAACACAAGGGGACTAGACAAACAAAAACCACAATAAATCGCATCATCCACAAAGGATCTCAACGAATCAAAGCCAGCCAATATACTAGATCTCGCAGCCTTCCGAAAATCCCACAACACAAATCATGTGTTACCAAGAATTTTCCCAAGGAATACAAATGCAAAGTCCTGAAAGGGAGCCACAATGATCGCCTAAAATCCACAATGAGTGGAGAAGAGTGCTCTTTCAAAGCACCCCCCAAGATGTATCTTTCACTACACTTACCACCCATGTGCTACCGAGTGACATGATAACAAGCCAAGAACCAACCAACCCTGCAAATGGCCCTAGGACAATCTTTGAGTGGACCTGCTAGGCAACTCCTTTTTATCACCACATCATCCCTCCCACGGATTCCAAATCCCACAAAATTGAAGAGCCTACAACACAACTCATGTGTTACCAAGAATTTTAATAAGCCATACAAACTCAAAGTCATGCAAGGGAGCCACAACGATCGCTCAAACTCCATGACGAGTGGAGAAGAGTGCTCTTTCAAAGTGCCTCCCAAGATGAGCTTCCCTATGCTTATCGCTCATGTGCTACCGAGGGACATGATAACAAGCCGAGAGTCGACCGACCCTAGAAATGGCCCTAGGCCAATCTTCAAGTGGACCCAACAGGAAACTCCTTTTTATCACATCATCCCTCGCATGAAATGCTGAATCCAGTAGAAACCAAAGAAAAGAATCCAGCAACACAGCTCATGTGCTACCAAGATATTTATGAAGGCATACAAATGCATATCCCTACAAGGAAGAAACTATTGGGGACCTATAATCATAGGTAACTCAATTCTTTGACTGTTGATTTAACATTGCTCCCGTGATGAAGACATCTGGCTCGGTTGATTCCATTCCCCCCCCTCCCCCCCACGTTCCATCAGCTCATGGGGGGTCCGATAAGTTGTTTCCTAAAAAACACCCATGGACACTTGTCAGATCCACAAGCCAGAGGACCCCCCTGCTAAAACCACTTACCATTTCATGGGGGGTCCGGAATACCACCTATCCCCAAAGCAAACCGTTTTCCCCAATTTTTTTTTTTTAAATTTCCCATTTTTTCCTGTTCAACATGTAATCTTCCGAAGCCGATTCCAGGAAAACTAAAATGATTTTTTAAAAAATGAGAGAGGTTTTTCTCTGTAACGGGATGAAGAACAAAAACCTCTCTCAGTTTTTTCACAGGTGCCATGAACCGGGAGAATCGAAGCCATCTTTTACAATCCTGATTTTGCGGGACCTGTTTCGTGAGATGAAGGACAATTTGGCCAAACCGAAGGAGGTTTATGTCCATAACATGCTCATATAAAATAACCTCCTTTAGTGTTTTCCCAAGTTTCACCGATTGGGAGAAACAAATGTCTGAGCGTACCCCTATTTTTAGCAAATTTGGCAAAATTGACAGTTCTAGATTTTTGGGGATTTGTTGCTATTTTTGGCCGAGGTAGTTGAATTCAACCTCCTGAGCCTGAGGAGAGTCTTGTTTATATATTTTGATGAATCAAATGTGCAAGGGGGATCAGTCAGGGACCATAATTTAGTTTTGTAAAATAGCTCACTGGTCTTTTTGTATTTTCGTCAATTCAATGATACAGTCGCAATGGTTATAGGATTCTTGTGTCAAAGCCATTGGTGAAGTTTTTCTCTTCGTGATTGTGTTTCCCTCTATTTTCATATATGCTTATATTCGTCATTGTTTTAAAGATATTTAAGATTAGGATTTGTGTAAAAGCACCCTGTTCTCAGTTTAAATCTATGACAATATTTTCCAATGAAAGTTAAACGCATAATTCTTTACTGTTCTGTCTTTAATTTGACCTCTTAACACTTTTCTCCTTTGCCATACCTCAAGCCTATGAAGAATCCAATGATTTTCGTACCTTTCCCTGTAAGGCTATCTGTAGAATTTTTTTTTGATTAAATCTTAGATTGTGACTCCATTTCCCAATGGCCTTTTTCTCCTCCTCCACCAAACTAATTAAAAAATCCAAACTTTGAACCCATTGGCTAGCCTAATACCTATTCAAAATAAAGCTATATCTGATAGAGATATCCCTCTCTGAGTCTTGGAGGGCTATATCCAAGAATCAAAGTGGTTTTTATGTTTCCTCTGTGATCGCCTCCACAACCTTTGGCAAATTACAGAGTGCCAACAACCACAACGATCACCCAAACGCCACTGTGAGTGGAGAAGAGTTCTCTTTCAAAGAGCCCCCCAAGACGAGCTTTGCTAGAACAATTACTGCTCATGTGCTACTGAGAAACATGATAACAAGCCAAGAACCAACCAACCCTGCAAATGGCCCTAGACCAATCTTCAGGTGGACCTGGTAGGCAACTCCTTTTTATCACATCACCCCTCGCACGAAATGTCGAAATCCAACAAAACCAAAGGACTTGCGACACGACTCATGTGGTACTGAGAATTTTTCTAATCCATACACAACAGATGCAAGGTCCCGCAAGGGAGCCACAACAATCACTCAAACTCCTAAAAGCACCTCCCAAGATGAGCTTCGCTACACTTACCACTCATGTGCTACTGAGAAACATGATAATAACAAGTCGAGAATCGACCGACCCTACAAATGTCACTAGGCCAAATATTCAGGTGGACCTGGTAGGCAACTCCTTTTTATCACATCACCCCTGGCACAAAATTCCAAATCCAACAAAACCGAAAGGCTTGCGACAAGACTCATGTGCTATCGAGAATTTTTTTCTAATCTATACAACAACAGATGCAAGGCTCCACAAAGAAGCCACAAAAATCACTCAAACTCCATGACAAGTGAATAAGAGTTCTCATTCAAAGCGCCTCCCAAGATGATCTTCGCTACACTTACCACTCATGTGCTACCGAGCAACGTGATAACAAGCCAAGAATCGACTAACCCTGCAAATGGTGCTAGGCCAATCTTTGGGTGGTGGACCCAACATGTAGCTCCTTTTTATGACATCACCCCTCGCACAAAATATGGAGCTTCACTACACTTACTGCTCATGTGATACTGAGCAACGTGATAAGAAGACAAAAACCGACCAACCCTGCAAATGACCCTAGACCAATATTCAGGTGGACCTGGTAGACAGGCTCCTTTTTATCACATCACCCCTCGCACGAAATGACGAAATCCAACAAAACTGAAGGGCCTGCAACACGACTCGCGTGCTATACCAATAAAAAAAATTTTAAGCCATACATCAATAGATGCAAGGCCTCGGAAGGAATCCACAACAATCACTCAAACTCCATGACAAGTGAAGAAGAGTTCTCTTTCAAAGAGCCTCCCAAGATGAGCTTCGCTACACTTACCACTCATGTGCTACCGAGCAACGTGATAACAAACTAATCATTGATCAACCCTACAAATGGCCCTAGGCCAATCTTTGGGTGGACCCAACATGCAGCTCCTTTTTATCACATCACCCCTTGCACGAAATGCTGAAATCCAACAAAACCGAAGAGCCAACAACGCAACTCGCATGTTACCAAGAATTTTCCAAATGCAAGGCCCTACAAGGAAGCCACAATGATCACCCAAACTCCAGGACAAGGGGAGAATAGTTCTCTTTCAAAGTGCCTCCTAATATGAGCTTCACTACTACTCATGTGCTACCGAGCAATGTGTGATAACAAGCCGAAAACCGACCAACCCTACAAATGGCCCTAGGCCAATTTTTGAGTGGACCCGGTAGGCAGCTCCATTTTATCACTTACATCACCCCTCGCACGAAATGCCAAATCCAACAAAACAAAACCAAAGAGTCGGGGACACAACTCATGTGGAGAAAAACTCGGGGTTCCCCAAAGGCAAGGCCATGTGAGTTATCAAGAGGGGCACCCATGTGAGAAATCATAACAAAAATAGGTTAGAGTGTGTAGAGGCAACACAAATTCGCAAGAGGGGCACCTAACCAAGAAAATCGAAGAGCCAATGACACAGGTGTGGTGGGAAAAAAAATTGGGGTTTCCCAAATGCAAGGAAAAATTGGGGTTTCCAGAGGCAATGCAAGGCAAGTTGGAAAGAGGGGAGCCCAAAGGCAAGCCGAGTTGGCAAGAGGAGTGCCCAACCAACAAAACCGAAAGAGCCAACAACATAGGTGTGGTGGGAAAAAAAACTTGGGGTTTCCAGAGGCAATGCAAGGCAAGTTCCCAGGAGAAACGCCAAACCAACCAAACCGAAAGAGACAACCACACAGGTGTGGTGGGAAAAAAACCTTGGGGTTTCCCAAATTCAAGACAAACTTGGGGTTTCTAGAGGAAATGCAAGGCAAGTTGGCAAGAGGGGCGTCCAAAGGCAATCCGAGTTGGCAAGAGGAGCACCCAACCAACATAACCGAAATAGCCAGTGACATAGGTGTGGTGGGAAACAAAATTGGGGTTTCCAGAGGCAATGCAAGGCAAGTTGGCAAGATGGGCACCCAAAGGAAAGAGGAGCGCCCAACCAAAACAATCGAAAGGGACAACGATATAAGTGTGGTGGGAAAAAAAACTTGGGGTTTCCCGAATGTAAGGAAAACTTGGGGTTTCCAGAGGCAATGCAAGGCAAGTTGGCAGGAGGGGCGTCCAAAGGAAAGATGAGTTCACAAGAGGAGCGCCCAACCTACATAGCCGATCTAACCAGTGACACAGGTGTGGTGGGAAAAAAACTTGGGGTTTCCAGAGGCAATGCAAGGCAAGTTGGAAAGATGGGCACCCAAAGGCAAGACGAGCATCCAAGCAACAAAATCGAAGGAGCCAGCGACACAGGGGTTGTGCAAAAAACAACTTGGGGTTTCTTGAATGCAAGGCAAACTTGGGGTTTCTAGAGGCAAGTTGGCAAGAGAGGCATCCAATGGCAAGTTGAGTTGGCAAGAGGAGTGCCAAACCAACATAACCGAAAGAGCCAACGACACAGGTGTGGTGGGAAAAAAAACTTGGGGTTTCCTGAATGTAAGGAAAAATTGGGGTTTCCAGAGGCAATGAAAGGCAATTTGGGGTGCCAAAAGGCAAGCTGAGTTGGCAAGAAGAGTGCCCAAACCAACAAAACTAAAAGAGCCAACGACACAAGTACGGTAGGAAAAAAACTTGGGGTTTCCCGAATGCAATGCAAACTTGGGGTTTCCAGAGGAAATGCAAGGAAAGTTGGCAAGAGGGGCACCCAAAGGCAAGACGAGTTGGCAAGAAGAGTGCCCAAGCCAACAAAACCAAAAGAGACAGTGACATAGGTGCGGTGGGAAAAAAACATGGGGTTTCTCGAATGCAAGGAAAACTTGGGGTTTCTAGAGGAAATGTAAGGCAAGTTGGTAAGAGGGGTGCCCAAAGGCAAACCGAGTTGGCAAGAAGAGCGCCCAAGCCAACAAAACCGAAAGATCTAGTGACACAGGTGCGGTGGGGAAAACAATTTGGGGTTTCCTGAATGCACAAGGAAAAATTGGGGTTTCTAGAGGAAATTCAAGGTAAGTTGGCAAGAGGGGTGCCCAAATCCAAGCCAAGTTGGCTATAGGAGCGCCCAACCAAAAAAATCGAAGGAGCCAACGACACAAGCGTGGTGGAAGAAAAACGTTGGGGTTTCTCGAATGCAAGGAAAACTTGGTGTTTCCAGAGGCAATGCAAGGCAAGTTTGGGTGTCCAAAGGCAAGCTGGGTTGGCAAGAAGAGCGCCCAACCAACAAAACTGAAAGAGCCAGTGGCATAGGTGCGGTGGGAAAAAAACTTGGGGTTTCCCGAATGTAAGGCAAACTTGGGGTTTCCTGAGGAAATGGAAGGCAAGTTCGCAAGAGGGGCATCGAAAGCCAACCAGAGTTGGAAAGAGGAGCACCGAACCAACAAAACTGAAAGATCCAGCGATACAAGTGTGGTGGGAAGGAAAAAATTAGGGTTTCCGGAATGCAAGGAAAGCTTGGGGTTTTCATAGGCAATGCAAGGCAAGTTCACAAGAGGGACATCGAAATCCAAGATGAGTTGGCAAGAGGAGCACCCAACCAACATAATCGAAAGAGCCAGCGACACAGATGTGGTGGGAAGAAAAAACTTGGGTTTTCCCGCATGCGAGGAAAACTTTGGGTTTCCATAGACAATGCAAGGAAAGTTGGCAAGAGAGGCACCCAAAACCAAGCCGAGTTGGCAAGAGGAGTGCCCAACCAACAAAACCAAAAGAGACAATGAAAGAGGTGCATAGGGGAAAAAACTTGGGGTTTCCAAAGACAATTCAAGGCAAGTAGACAAGAGGGGCATCCAGAACCAATATGACTTGGCAAGAGGAGTACCCAACCAACAAAACTGAAAGAGCCAGCGATAGAGGTGCGGTGGGGAAAAAACTTGGGGTTTCTAGAGGCCACCGAAGGCAAATTGGCAAGAGGGGCGCCCAAAACCAAGTTGAGTTGGAAAGAGGAGCGCCAACCCAACAAAACCGAAAGATCAAGTGATAGAGGTGTAGTGGGAAAAAAACTAGGGGTTTCTAGAGGAAACGCAAGGTGAGTTGGCAAGAGGGGCGCCCAAAACCAAGCCGAGTTAGCAAGAGGAGCGCCCAACCAACAAAACCGAAAGAGCCAGCGACAGAGGTGCGGTGGGGAAAAAACTTGGGGTTTCCAGAGGCAACGTAAGGCAATTGGCAAGAGGGGCACCCAAAACCAAGTTGAGTTGGCAACTGGAGCATCCAACCAACAAAATTGAAAGAGCCAGTGACAGAGGTGTGGTGGGGAAAATACTTGGGGTTTCTAGAGGCAACGCAAGGTGAGTTGGCAAGAGGGGCACCCAAAACCAAGCTGATTTGGCAAGAGGAGTGCCCAACCAGCAAAACAAAAAGAGCCAGTGACAGAGGTGCGGTGGGGGAAAAACTTGGTGTTTCCATAGGAAATGCAAGGCAAGATGTCAAGAGGGTCACATGAAACCAAGTTGAGTTGGCAAGTGGAGCACCCAACAAATAAAATTGAAAGGGCCAGTGACAGAGGTGTGGTGGGGACAAAACTTGGCATTTCTCGAATGCAAGGAAAACTTGGGGTTTCCAGAGGGAACACATCAAGTTCGCAAGAGGAGCGCCCAAAGGGAAGACATGCTAATAAGAGGAGCGCCTAACCAACAAAACTGAAAGAGCCAGCGTCATAGGTGCGGTGGGAAAAAAACATTGGGGTTTCCAGAATGCAAGGAAAAATTTGGGTTTCAAAAGGAAACACAAGGCAAGCTGGCAAGAGGGGCGCCCAACCAACAAAACCGAGGAGCCAGTGACACAAATCACATTTGGTAAGAAACTCGGGGTTTCCCAAAGCCAACGCAAACATGGGGTTTCGCTACGACACACCAAGGCGAGTTGAAAAGATAGGCACTCGGAGGCATGGAAAGAGGGGAAACGCAATTTCACAAGATGGGTGCCCGACCAACAAAACCGAAGAGCCAACGACACAACTCATGTGGGAAAAAAATTGGGGTTTCTGGAAGACAAGGAAGGGCGAGTTGGCAAGATGGGCACGTAAAGGCAAGGAGAGTTGGAAAGTTGGGCATGCAAAGGCCAGGCGACTTGTAATGATGGGCGCCCACAATGAGAGCGGAGTTGGCAATATGGGCGCGCAAAGGCAAGGCATTTTGGAAAGTTGGGCGTGCAAAGTTTAGGCGACTTGGAAGGACGGGCGCCCAAAACGAGAGCCGGGTTGGCAAGATGGGCGACCGAATGCAACAGAAGGCGAGTTCATAAGATGGGTGCCTAAACGTAATGCAAGGCAAGTTCGCAAGATGGGTGCCCAAATGAACGAAGATCCATAACAAAAATGACCATACAAGGGAGCACTAGGCAAAAAGACGAGTCGGAGGATGGATAAGAACCAATTTTGGATTGGAGGTAGATTTTTTAATATGGCCTCACCAAGGTTTCACACCCAAATGCAATGGAAGGCGAGTTCACAAGATGGGCACCCAAATGCAATGTAAGGTGAGTTCACAGCATGGGTGCCCAAACGCACGAAGATCGGTAACGAAAACGACCACACAAGGAAGCACTATGCAAAAAGATAAGCCGAAGAACGGATAAGAACCAATTTTGGCTTGGAGGTAGATTTTTTAATACGGCCTCATCAAGGTGGGGCACCCGAATGCAACACAAGGCGAGTGGGCAAGATGGACGCCCAAGCGCAACGCAAGGCGAGTTCGCAACATGGGCTCCCAAATGCATGAAGAGCTGTAACAAAATTCACGAGGACCTTGACCAACATTTGGCGGCCAAGGGAAAGGCAAGGCGAGTTGGCAAGAGGGGCACCCAAACTCAATGCAATCTCAGTTGGCAAGATGGGCGCCCAAACACATGAAGAGCCGTAACGAACGCACGAATGACCGTAACGAAATGCCTGAAGATCCATAACGAAAACGACCACACAAGGGAGCACTAGGAAAAATGACGAGTCGAAGGACGGATAATAACTAATTTTGGATTGGAGGTAGATTTTTTAATACGACCTCACCAAGGTTGGGCACCCGAACACAATGCAAGGTGAGTTTGCAAGATGGGTTCCCAAATGCAATGCAAGGCGAGTTTGCAACATGGGCGCCCAAACGCACGAAGAGTCGGAACGAAACTCACAAGGAACTTGGCCAAGGTTGGGTGACCAAGGGCAAGGCATGGCAAGTTGGCAAGTGGGGCACCCAAACGCAATGCAAGGCTAGTTGGCAAGATGGGCACCCAAACACATGAAGAGCCATAACGAAACACACGAACGACCGTAACGAAATGCGTAAAGGGCCGTAATGAAAATGACCACACAAGGGAGCACTGGGGAAAAAGACGATCTGGAGGATGGATAAGAACCATTTTCGCTAGGAGGTAGATTTTTTAATACGGCCTCACCAAGGTTGGGCACCTGAACGCAACTCAAGGTGAGTTCTCAATATGGGCACACAAACACAATGCAAGGCGAGTTCTCAACATGGGTGCCCAAACGCACGAAGAGCCGTAACGAAACGCACGAGGAGCCTGGCCAAGGGCAAGGCAAGGTGAGTTGGGAAGAGGGGCAACTAAACACAATGCAATGCTAGTTTGCAAGATGGGCACCCAAACACACGAAGAGTCGTAAAAAAATGCACGAACGACCGTAAAGAAACGCATGAAGAGACATAACGAAACACACGAAGAGCTGTAACGAAAACAACCACATAAGGGAACACTAAGAAAAAATATGAGCCGGAGGATGGATAAGAACCAATTTTGGCTTGGAGGTAGATTTTTTAATACGGCCTCACCAAGGTTGGGCACCCGAATGCAATATAAGGTGAGTTCACAAGATGGGCACCCAAACATAATGCAAGGCGAGTTCACAAGATGGGCTTCTAAACACACGAAGATCCATAATGAAAATGACCACACAAGGGAGAAATAGGAAAAAATATGAGCCAAAGGACGGATAAGAACCAATTTTGGCTTGGAGGTAGATTTTTTAATATGGCCTCACCAAAGTTGGGCACCCGAACTCAATGCAAATCGAGTTCTCAAGATGGGCGCCCAAACAGAATGCAAGGCGAGTTCGCAAGATGGGTGTCCAAACGCACGAAGATTCGTAACGAAACACATGAGCATCACGGGAAAGGAAAGGCAAGTTAGCAAGAGGAGAACCCAAATTCAATGCAAGGCTAGTTGGTAAGATGGGCACCCAAACACATGAAGTGCCGTAATGAAAATGAGCACACAAGGGAGCACTAGGCAAAAGACGAGCTGGATGACGGATAAGAACCAATTTTGGCTTCAAGGTAGATATTTTAATATGGCTTGGCCAAGGTTGGGAGACAAAGGGCAAGGCAAGGCGACTTGGCAAGAGGGGCACCCAAACGCATCACAAGGCAAGTTGGCAAGATGGGCACCCAAACACACGAAGAGCTGTAACAAAAACAACCACAAAAGGAAGCACTAGGCAAAAAGATGAGTCAGAGGACAGATAAGAACTAATTTTGGCTTGGAGGTAGATTTTTTAATATGTCATGGCCAAGATTGGGTGACAAGGGGAAAGGCAAGGTGAGTTGGCAAGATAGGTACACAAACGCACGAAGAGTCATAATGAAACGCACGAAGAGCACAGGTAAGGCTAGGCGAGTTGGCAAGAGGGGCACCCAAATGCAATGCAAGTCTAGCTGGGAATATGGGTGCCCAAACACATAATGAGCCATAACAAAATTAACAAAGAGCCGTAATGAAAATGACCACACAACACAAGGGAGCACTAGGCAAAAAGACGAGTCAGATGACGGATAAGAACCAATTTTGGCTTCGAGATAGATGTTTTAATACGCCCTGACCAAGGTTGGGCGACCAAGGGCAAGGCAAGGCGACTTGGCAAGAGGGGTGCCCAAACACAATGCAAGTCAAGTTGGCAAGATGGGCACCCAAACGCACGAAGAGCCGTAAAAAAAATGACCACACAGGGGAGCACTAGGAAAAAATATGAGTTGGAGGATGGATAAGAACCAATTTTGGCTTGGAGGTAGATTTTTTAATACAACATGGCCAAGGTTGGGCAAGTCAAGGCGAGTTGGCAAGAGGGGTTCCCAAACCCAATGCAAGGGGAGTAGGCGAGATGGGTGCCCAAACACACAAAGGGCTGTAATGAAAACAACCACACAAGGGAGCACTAGGCAAAAGGACGAGTTGAAGGATAGATAAGAACCAATTTTGGCTTGGAGGTAGATTTTTTAATATGAAATGGCCAAGATTGGGCGACCAAGGGAAAGGCAAGGTGAGTCGACAAGATAGGCACCCAAACGCATGAAGGGCCATAACGAAATGCATGAAGAGCATGGGCAAGGCAAGGTGAGTTGGCAAGAGGGGCACCCAAATGCAATGCAAGTCCAATTGTCAATATGGGTGTCCAAACACACGAAGAGTTGTAACGAAATGCATGAAGAGTCGTAACAAAAACGACCACACAAGGGAGCACTAGGAAAAAAGACGAGTCAGATGACGAATAAGAACCAATTTTGGCTTCGAGGTAGATTTTTTGATACGACTTGGCCAAGGTTTTGGCGACCAAGGGAAAGGTAAGGTGACTTGACAAGAGGGGCGCCCAAATGCAAGGCAAGGAAAGTTAGCAAGATGGGCACCCAAATGAATGAAGAGCCATAACGAAAACGACCACATAAGGGAGCACTAGGCAAAAAGACTAGCTGTAGGACATATAAGAACTAGTTTTTGCTTGTAGGTATATTTTTTAATACGGCATGGCCAAGGTTGGGCGACCAAGGGCAAGGCAAGGTGAGTTGGCAAGAGGGGCACCCAAATGCAACGCAAGGTGAGTGGGAAATATGGGCACCCAAATGCATAAAGAACCATAATAAAAACAACAACACAAGGGAGCAATAGGCAAAAAGATGAGCCAAAGGATGAATAAGAATTGATTTTGGCTTGGAGGTAGATATTTTAATACGGCATGACCAAGGTTGGGCGACCAAGGGAAAGGTAAGGTGAGTTGGCAAGAGGGGTGTCCAAACGCAACACAATGCGAGTAGGCAAGATGGGCACCCAAATGCGCAAAGAGTCGTAACGAAAACAACCACACAAGGGAGTACTAGGAAAAAAGATGAGCCAGATGATAGATAAGAGCTAATTTTGGCTTGGAGGTAGATTTTTTAATACATCCTAGCCAAGGTTGGGCGACCAACGGCAAGGCAAGGCGAGTTGGCAAGAGGAGCACCCAAACGCAACACAAGGTCAGTTGGCAAGATTGTTATAACCCTAAATTGCACCACACATGCTTACCTGGCATCAAGCCAACTCATATCCCTTCTTTGCTAAAACACTGCTGAACAAATCTTTGAAAATCCTCTTGAATAAAGGCCCATGCACCCTAATCCATTACTGCACGCGTGTACACGCTGGCTGACCCAAAATAGCCCGCGTGGACCGACAAACACATGAAAAAAGGAAAGTTGTCGATGGAACAAAAAGCTATGGGTGAGTTAACTGAAACTCCCGACCATGCATGGTCGAGGGTTCGTCCAAACACCTAGCTCCTTCTAGCCTATAAAAGAAGGGTTAGGGGTACTATTTGGAGGAGGAAAAATATAGCAAAGAAACTCTGCCCATTTACGTATTCCCATTGTCACAACCCTTTATCCTTTTCTTATGCCAAAGGAGATTCAAAGAAAAGTAGTTGGAGGACAGAAGAGGAGGAGCCCAGGATCAGGTTCGAGGAGCGGTGGTCAGTCTCAAATTTTGTAAGTTGACTCATTCTAAGTAATAAAGAGAATGATTTTCCCATCCCAATTCATGAACTATTTATAGTTTGATCAGTATATGTTTTGATTTCTAACCTGTTAGTATATAAGTAGTATGCATGCATAGTTGTTTCTTGTCTTGGATGTAGGTCAGCTTTGGAAGGAGTATTGCGAACAAGTAATCAAGCACAACGGAGGATCGACATCAAACGACGGTAACGAGGTAGGTTGATATTTCCATGCATTTACTAAGAAAAGGGGATTTAAATCTAGGGATGAAGGTAGAAAGTAATTTCTATTCGGTCATATCTGCATGCAAAGTCTGAACTCTATTTGCTAGTCAGAGTTTACAAGGCAAGACGAACTTTTTACGACGCTTCATCGCCAACTATGCTGAAATCACCAAGGGATTTATGCACCTACTAAAGAAAGACGTTCCTTTTTACTAGGATGAAGCCGCTCAATGCTCTTTCAACGCATTAAAACACGTCCTCACAACTGCGCCTCTGCTATGGCCACCTAACTATAACAAAGATTTCTTATTATATCTGGTTTCCGCAGAGTCAACCATTGGCATGGTTTTAGTTCAGAAAGATGATTTGTTCTCAGAATAGATGATCTATTACCTGAGCCGAGGCCTCGTAGGACTGGAACTTAATTATTCTCATATTGAAAAACTTGTGTTGACAACAGTTCATGCTGTTCAACGGTTCCGTCATTATGTTCTGTTTTTCAAGACCACCGTCGTTGCTGTCGTGAATCCATTCCAGTACATGTTGACATGACGGGTTATAGGTAGAAAAATCAATAGATGGATAGTCATCCTCCAGGAATTTGACTTGGAATTCGTTTTAGCAAAGTCCAAAAAGTCATTGTTCTTCGCAGAACTTATTTCGGAACTTTCGGTTGAGTCAAGTGACGTGCCTGAAGAATCGCCTATCTGGGGAGATATGTTTTTGATCACATCTTCAAATCCATGGTATGTAGATATACTTATCTATCTCTAGACTTTGAAGTGACCCACTTTTGCTTCTTGTGATGAGTGTCTGCATATACGCCATAAGGCTAAGAATTATCTCATACTCAATGATACGTTGTATCGGAGAGGTGTAGACTGCATCTTACGTCGATGTTTCACACATGAGGAGGCAGTCATCGTGCTCAATGATTGCCATATCAGATCTTGTGGCTGTCATTTGTTTGGGTTGGCAACAACCCAAAAGATTCTATGAGCAGGTTAATTCTGACCGACACTTATCAAAGATTGTATAGAATCGGTCAAGAAGTGCCATCCGTGCCAAGTCTTCTCTCGTAAGATAAGGAAACATCCTGCTTCTATGTTTCATGTCATCATAGTTGGTCCCTTCACCAAGTGGGGGATTGATTACACTACTTGCAACCCCCCGTCAGCAAGGGAGCACCGCTATATCATCGTAGTTGTAGACTACTTCACTAAGTGGGTCGAAGCTATGCCAACATTTAAAGATGATGGAGAGACTGCAACTCTCTTCTTATTCAACCAGATCATATCAAGGTTCGGTGTCCCGAGAGAGATTGTTACTGACCATGGCAGTCATTTTCAGAACCAAATGATGACCGAATTAACATCAAAGCTTGGGTTACGGCAAGAGCATTCATCACCCTACTACCCTCAAGCCAATGGGTAGGTGGAAGCCGTAAACAAAACTCTTAAGACTATCCTACAACGAACTATCAAATCAGCCAAGTCAAATTGACATTTGATGTTATACTCGACATTATGGGTTTACCGAACATCTGTTAAGACTGCAATCGGTTTCTCACCTTTTCAACTCGTTTATGGACTAGAGGCAGTCTTGCCCATCGAATGTCAAATCCCATCTCTAAAATTGACAGTACAATTATTGTCAGACACTTCTCCACTTGAAGAACGATTAGTACACCTTGAGCAGCTTAATGAACAACATCGTGATGCGGCCCTGGCCAATGAGGCTCACAAACATAAGGTCAAGTGTCAGTATGATAGGTATGTTCGTCCTCGAATTTTCTCTGAAGGTGACCTTGTCCTAGTCTATGACCAAGATAAGGACCCCTTGGGGGCAAGAAAATTCAAACCCATGTGGTTCGGACCCTTCATCATAAAAGAGGTATTAAAAAAGGGCGCTTGTCGTTTGGTTGATTTTGAAGGGAATGCTTTGGTGGAGCCTAGAAATGGGCTCTACCTCAAGAAGTATTACTCATAGGCAGGTCACTGTGGGTAACTTTTTGTAACATATGTATAGTCTTTGTACTATTACTTTTTAGTTTCTTTTAAGTGTTATGGATGTGTCATTGATGTTATCTTTCGTCAATATGGCAGATGTCAAGTGATTCCGAGGTGTTCATTGGGTATGCAGATGGTGCTAGTCAGCACACTCGGAGGCTTGCCTCCGCAGCTTGGGTAATCTTTACGCCTCAGGGCCAATTGTTATCTTTCGGAGGTATATGCTTAGGTGACACCACAAATAATGTCGCTGAGTTTAGTGCAGTTATTGAGTTGTTTCGTGATTCTTTGTCATTGGGTATCTCTCAGCTCCGGGTCTATCTCGACGCTCAATTGGTTGTGTCTAAGCTAAACAGAGTATATTGAGTTCATGATTCAACCTTACACCGACGATTCCTTAGGGTACGTCTCTTAGAACGAAACTTTGATTATATTACATATTTTTATGTTCCTAGGAGATTAAACCAAATTACAGATACTCTAGCTAATCAAATTTTAGATTGGCATCTTGCACACATATGAAATAATATTGACATAAGCATGTAAATACATTTTTTCACACGTAATCCATAAGACACAAAAGATCAAAAAACCATATATAACATCATAAAAGAACCAGAGTACATAGATGGAAGCAAGTACCTAAAAATGAGACTAATAATGAGTCATAGGGCTTATGCCCTCAAAAAATATATACAACTAGTGCTCATTGTTGCGCCTCTTTCGTCACCTTGGTGAGAAAAATAGAGGTGCTTGCAAGCTCAGTTGGGTTTGCTGAGTAGGACAGTTGCAAGGAAAAGAGTTAGGGAAAGAAAATAAAAGACTACAATTAAGAATTAAACTAAGAAATGCAATAACAACTAAATTCATGAGCATAGGGACATAGAAACAAAAAGAACCATAAGACCCATGTCTCCAATGCTTGAAGATGATCTATTAGTGAAACAAAGAACAAGAAGAAAGGGGACTATGAGTCCCTTCTTCCTCCAAAGGAGGGCTCTTGGACCCCCACTAGCTAGCTCTTCTTACAACAAAGACAAATCTAAAATGATGATGAAAGAACTCTTTACAAATCCACTCAATGGGTGAGATGGATTGTCTAATGCAATGGTGGCAATATGCTCTTGATAATGATGGATTCCTCAAGAGAATAGAGGCAGCATAACATTACTTTGAATTCCTTGAGAAAATGAGGTGCATCCATGGCTTTTTATAGCATTCATTTGGGTTATTGTTTAACTACTTTGTAGTGTGAAAAGAGGCCAATTAGGGCATTCTTAGGTCTTTGACCAGCCCACCAGTCGGATCCAGTCCATATTTGAGGGTCAAATCATCTTGGGAGTTGAACCATAAGTGGGTGGGAGGTCGACCACTCTCATAAATGCGCTGTTTAGCAGGTGCACAATTTTTTACGCTAACATTCGTGCATCGTGCGCCTGTGCGAGATTGTTGCGTTCCTGTTACGCACATGCGTGCGCGCGCCTAATGTCTGCATAGTGCTCTTCAATTTTTCACTACTTTGTATAGTTTTTAACCTTTTTATGAATGTTTTGGTATTAATTCAGGTCCATGGATGACTTCATTATTGTTTGATGATGCTGATTTCTTGTAACCATGTGCGAACGAAATTTCAGTGATAATAGATGCCCCCTGATGGATGAGGTTAGGAGCATACGTATAGCCAAAATCCATCAATGTTTCTTCTACTGAGAATGTTGTTGTAAGAGAGATCAATAGTGGGATCGTCCAGAGCGATCCATTGGAGGAAAAAAAGAACCGGTAGGACCCGATCTTCCATGAGGTGTGTAAAATAGAAAATTGTGTACAAACAAGGCGGGCATGCCCCATGCTCGTGTCATGTAACTTTGAAAAAGATGAATGAAGTGTTGGTGTAGACAAATGTAGTGCCTTCGGGGGTAGTTGTGATAAAGGTAAAAGACAATTCTACAAATGAACATACTCTGAATAGTAGGCAGTGATCGCAGTAATAAGTAGCAGCGATTATGTGGGCATTGATGGCCCTGCCAAGTTTGGAGGTCTTCGACAAAGAAAAGAACTAACTGCAATAGTCGCAAAGTAAGACCCACCATAACATGAGAAAGTGTTGGCGTCGAATGTTATGGGGGTCAATGACAGCAGGGAGCAATAGTGTTTCACCCTGTGCCATCCGAGATCTCTCGTTGAGTGGATAATGAGAATCAAGATACTGTCACCCGTCTGGAAACTGTGTTGATGTCGTCAAAAAAGGGGGACACGACTCCCATAAGAAAATGGCTTCATGAAATCTACTAGGTGAGGTGAGGAAGTGGAGGAGGTACATGGACGAAGTCAAGATGTGGGAAGACTCAAGACTTCCCTTGGTTGGAGTATGTATGAGATAAAAAGTGGCCGCAACCATTCAACGAGGCCAAGTGCCAGGGGGACGACAAGACCGGGGATAAGTTGTGCCAGAGGCGGGACAAGGTTTACAAAGTCAGGGGGCAGAGGTAAGTGATCTGTGGGGTACTCTGAATATATGGATGATGTCGGAAAAGGTAGATGATAAGTAGTGCTCCAACCAAGGGTGACATGGGTTGCGGTCGGTCAAAAAAGGAAAGTAGGTCACCTAAAGGTGACAACAAAAAGGGAATGTAACGACTGGAAATAAATGAGTTTGTACAATAAATAACGAATAATTGGGAAGAAGTGTACAAATACAGAAACGGGTGCCCCAGTGTGATATGGGTGGCCCATGTAGGGCATAATTTGCTCGGAGAACTGATGAAGGGTGGGGGCCCCATTTGTGAGATTTTGTATGAGGTAGGTGAAATGAAGGGAGATTTGCAGATGGACAAACTGATTGTGGATGAAATGGAGGGTTCATGATACTGCGGAGGTGTAGTAAAAAAATAGAACCGTGAAGAGATAATCTAGGAGTCTGTGTGGGAAAGGTAGCAAAATGAGGAGAAGAAGTATGTGGTTGATTCACGACATGATGAAAGACTATCGAGACTCCCATCCCTAAAGGGTTTTGAAACAATAGCATGAGTGTCAGAAGTGCCAAAATGTGCTATGAATGGGACAACTCATGTGGGTAAGAATGCTACCGGGTGGCAGTACCGAAGATGCAAATGGAGGTGTGGGTATTGCAGAGCCAGGAATGGGGATCCTAGAGGCAAATGTTAGAGGGTGTGACTGGAAATGTAAGTGCGATACAGAGGGAAAGACTACATGCCAGTGCTGAGTATATACCTGAAGGGGTTGTGTCGATGTATGATGATCAAGTACCTGTACACATGAAAACCAAACACCTAACGTGAAAAATATCTAAAGAGAATCGAAGATATGATCATGTATTTGATAAGCGTGAATATGCACATGCGTACTTGACCATGGAATGAAAAAAGACGTCCCGAGGGCTCAGGATGAAAAGAGGTCCAGGGACTAGTGTGATGTAGATGACGGGGTGTTGATCCCGTGGCTGAAGACAGATCGAGAAATGGACACCGTGGGCTCCCGGAATGGTGAGTGGAAGTTTGGCAAGAAGGCCTATATATAGTTGTAGGGCCCACATTGCCACCTCATTTGTACCTGCTACGATCGTGACTAGATGAGCAGTTTTCATAGGAGATTTGGAGATTTGGGGAGGATGAAGCATTCGAGTGGTGATTAGCGAGCTTCAGGTTAGTGGTCTGATCATCCTGCATAGAATTATAATTTCATTTTTTGGGCAGGGGCTGTACGGAGGGCCGTACAGAGGGATTTTGTGGATGTGGGCCCCACGTGCACAGGCGATTTGTATGTAGGCGCACACACGTGCGCGCCTACCCACCAGATAGACGCACATGGGGGCACTAGTGAGGGAATAAAAGGTGTGCACTATGTGCGCGCATGTTGGTTGTACATCTGCACATTTGTGCACGGTTGTTTCGTGGACAGGCGCACACCAGTGCGCTCCTGTGTAGGTAACAGACACACCTGAGAGCGCACATGTGTAGGTAACAGACGCACCTAAGAGCGCACCTATGAAGCTAACAGTTGCGCACACATGCACACCTGTGTAGTGAACAAGTGCGCATGTGTGCGCGCCTGTGGGTTGAAACAACCGCGCCTTAGAGGAAAGGTTGACGGATGTAAAATTGATCTTTATGATGTTGTTGATGGTCTTGTGGGCTGATATAAGACTCTTGGTTGTGGCTGCAGGTGGACAGTTTGCACGATGCCAGTGGGTTGTCGAGAGCGATATTGGTCCTAGCTACGAGACGCCGTGGCTATTGAGGAGCTAGGTGTGCGAGCAACTTTGGCAGCCTGTGGGTTGCTAAAGTTCTTTGAGTGCCCTTTGATACAGGCGCAGGAGTATCTCCTGCAGTTCCTGATCCATATGTGGAGTCTAGAGCTGCATTGCTTCCTTGTGAGAGGAGAGCAGATCCCCTTCACTGCGGTGGAGGATGTGTACTTCTTAACTGAGCTCCCGTTTCGGGGTGTGCCCCTACTGGCGGAGCCGGTGCTACCGAGGGATCTAGCCCTAGCGACCATTGGCCAGAGATACTGTTCAGGTCAGAACTTTATGTTCGGGATGATTGTGAGCATTGGGTCGATAGATTCCCTGGCACATCGTTGTATAACATCAATGATTGTGAGAGTATATGGGTCACTGGAGACCGAACGGATCAGTGGGGGCCAGTTGATGGTGATGGGGAGAGTGTTGGCCGACGAGCAGTTTGCTTGGGGGCTTACACTGCATTCGAGGATGGTGGGGCAGTTGGACCACTATCGGTCCATGGATATGGGGGATTTTTCCTTCGGGTCCATCCTGGTGGCCTGGTTCCTCGAGAGGGTGTCGATGTTGCACCCTAGGATTCTATTGGGTGTGCCTGCGGTACGAGAGACATGACTAAGGCGGTGGTCAACTGTGTTGCTTCGCCATGGTGGTGGCGAGGGTGGCCACTTCTTCACTACAGAGGCGACACAGGTATGGTGACAGATGTCACAGGTGATACTTCAATACCCCTATGCCGAGGTTGACTTCTGGGATGATCCGGACATAGTGCTACCTCCAGGGGAGGTTTTTGACCATCGAGGTATGTTGATTTGATGATGTTGATATGTATGTTTTGTGGTTTTTGAGATAGCATGCATTATGTATATGATATAGATGCTGATATTATCTAGTGTTTATTCGCATGTGCAGATGTGGCACCTCGCGGGCGTGAGGTGGAGTTGCAGAGAGCATTAGAAAGACCACCACGAGGAGAGAGATGTCGGCGTGAGGACGTCGCGGTGCGACCAGCTGAGCCTAAGAGGGTAGCGAGGAGGTGCCTGTTTGATGACCTTGGTGCTGGGCCATCACACGCTCCTCTGGCGGCTGCCAGAGCTGATTTTGAGGACATACGTCGTCGTCTGGAGACGGTGTTACAGGATGTGCTTGAGGGCATATGGTCTTGCATCTAGGATGAGACTTTGCTGGAGCAATGTGTGGGGGTGCCGCCACCATGGCGGGCCATAGTACGACAGACAACAGTGGCTGTTGCGCTGATGATCGGACGACTACCGTCGGGGCAGGAGGGGTCGGCTGGGGGGGGACCACCACCTCCTGGGGCAGGTGTTGGTGGGCCGCCATTGCCTGAGGGAGGAGCAGGCGGTGGTGCTCTAGAGGCACCATGAGTGGTGCTCTGATGCACTTGATGTATATATATATATATATATATATATATATATATATATATATATATATATATATATATATATATATAT
>ML781188.1:241680-288227 GCA_009831015.1 Picea engelmannii | reverse complement strand
TTTTTGTATGTAAACATTCAGATGGCACTGTGGACCTTTATATATACATGAGTATACATGTTTGAGATCTATGTGGTGTTTACATGTTTTTGGTTAATGTTTTGATGATGTCTATTCTATATATATGCTGTGACAGGTTTTTTTGATATGTTTATGTATGTGTAGAGGTAGCTTGATGTGATATATGCCAGTCTAACACAATATTAGCTAGGTTATCCGTAATTTGATTCAATTGTCTTGGAATATGTGTAAATGTAATGGAATCAAAATGGCGAGATAAAAGTCTAACCTGTTGGTATTTGCGAAAGAGGCAAGGATCACAGACGCAGTACACATTGTTGAGCTAGAGTACGACTAGTTGAGAGTTGAGGAGGACACCAAGGTGATGAATACGATGATGCTAGACATCAGCTAGGAGGCTAATGACGGCGGTGTATTCGGCTTGGTTGTTGGTTTTTGAACCCAAACATATGTCGCTCGAATGGAGCATTTCATTTGAGGGGGTGTAGAGAGCCCAAACAACCGAAGCGAGATTTTGTGTCCAACGGCTGGCGTTGTCAGCGTAACCGATGTGGTAGGCTGGTGGAGGAAGCATCTGTCAATAGCACAATGGATAGTTTAGACGTGAGGGAGGAAAAAAGATTAAAAACGCTATAAAAGAAATAACCTAAAGTAGAATGACTATGTTTAAGTGTAAAATTTCTTGAGATACAACCCGTTGACGGGTTCTTTGAGAGAGAGATCTTCAGGGGAGGCCAATATGTATGTGCCTTTAGTGAGGCAATGTTGGATAATGTATGGGCCATGCCAGAGTGACTCGAATTTTCCATGGCCAAAGGTATCATGAGCGATATCGTAAGCCAGGACAAGGTCGCCTTCGCGAAATGAGCAGAGGTTGACATGGCGATCAAAGGTAGCCTTGGATCATTTTTTAGCTGCCTCATTGTTCTGTAAGGAAGATCGACGATCTTCATCCAGAGACTCCAAGTTCAGCAAGCACTGCTCTATTGGAGCAATGTCGGGTAATAGCTCAATTGCGGTGAATAAGGTGGGAATTTCGCACTAGATGGAAAGAGTGGCCTCAACCCCATGGACTAAATGAAATGGTGTGAAATCAGTTGTTGTTTTCACAACGGTTCGGTAAGCCCATAGCGCAGAAAATAACATATGATGCCAATTGGTTTTATGTTTATTAACCGTTCGCTGTAACATGGTCTTGAGGACTTTGTTAACTGCTTCGACCTGTCTGTTAGACTGAGGGTAATATAGTGAGCCAAACTCGTGAGAGAATCCTAACCGAGATGAGAGTTCAATGAAGATATCATTATTGAAGTGTTTCCCATGATCAGAAACGAGTTGGAGGGGTACTCCAAAGAGGGATATGACGTGGTTAAAGAAAAAATGCGCTACAGTGTCAGCGGTGTTGTTGAAGGTGGGCATAGCTTCGACCCATTTGGTGAAGTAATCAACGGTGACGACGATGTATTTGTGACCATTTCTGGAGGGGGGATTACGAGTCATGAAGTTGATGCCCCATTTACAAAAGGGGATGGCAGTAATGACAGGGTGAAGGAGAGCGGGGAGAGCTCGGGATTTATTGGCGTAAAGATGACATTGCTCACATCGTTTCACGGCATGAATGCGATCATGAAACAAGGTAGGCCAAAAGTAACTGGCTCAAATAATCTTTTGAGCAGTTGATATGCCAGAAAGATGGCCCCCACATGCGTCACTGTGGCAGTCGTTTAAGACTCTATCAGCCTCGTCAATAGTCAGGCATCGACAAAGAATTGTGTCGACTCCCCACCGGTACAGGATGTCTCCAATGAGGAGGTAGCGGGGGGCCTGATGGCAGATACGAAGACGATCGTCTCGTGAAAGGTGGTTATCGAAATTTTGAGTTCAGAGGTAGACAAGGAGGTCGCCGTACCATGGATCATCTGAAGTGATGTAAAAGAGATGTTCATCGAGAAAGTCGGTGTTGACGGGGGTACTGGTGGTGTCAGATGGGAGGGCTGTGACAAGTTTGGCGAGAACGAGGGCCTTCTTACTCTTAGGTGTTGAGAACTCGAGGTCGTACTCCTGAAGGATAACGATCCATCGAGCAAATTTGTTGTTAACTTGCTAATGACTGAGCAAGTACTGCATAGGGTTGGAATCTGGGACGACCTTTGTTGTTCAAAGCAGAATGTAGTGGCACAGTTTCTAGACTGCGAGGACGATTTCTAGAGCAAGTTTCTCTTCGTGTTTATACTTCAAGGGTGGCCCTAAGAGGTTTTTACTAACGTAATAAATGATATGTTCATGATTTTCATCACCAAGCTGGACGAGAACGTCGACTACTAATACAACTGATGTTGATACATAGAGGATATAGTCGCGATTATAGTCAAGTGCACTAATTAAAGGTGCATTTGAAAGTGTTGTTTTAAGATCGTCAAATGACTGTTGGGCATGGTCATCCCAGTGAAATGGGATGTCGTGACGTAATAAGCGAAGGAAATCTTGTGCGCGTATAGCGTAATCTAGAACAAAGCGTCTAAGAAAGTTAGCTTTGCCTTGTAGGCTCTAAAGTTGGCGTAAATTATAGGGAGGTGGAATTTCGGTGATAGCTTGGACTTTGAGGGGGTCGACAGTAATACCACTTTGGGAAACAATAAAGCCGAGGAGAGGCCTTGTGGTGACACAGAACACGCACTTGAGAGGATTCAAGAGAATGTTGTACTGGCAACACCATTGAAAGATGATTCATAAATCATCAAGATGCTAGGTGCGTTTCTTGGATCGAGCTGTGAGGTCATCCAAGTAGGCGAGAATGATATGTGCTAGATCGTGAAAGATGTATGTCATGGCCCGCTGGAAAGTTGCACCGGCATTATTTAAGCTGAAAGACATGACATGATATGCAAAAGTACCCCATGGGGTAGTGAATGTGGTTTTATACTGATCGACAGGGTGAATTTGAATTTGATTATAACTAAATAATTCATCCATAAAGGATAGAGCCTCGTGGCCTGTGCAGTCGTCGATAATTTGATCGATAAAAGGCGTTGGAAAATTGTCTTTGGGACACGCGTGATTGAGATTGCGAAAGTCTGTGAAAACACGAATAGTGCCCTATTTTTTGTTAATGGGTATAAGGTTGGAAACCCATGAGGTATAGGTGATGGGGTAAATGAAACCGATAACACGTAATTTGTCAATTTCAGCTTTGATGGCCGCATCTTTGGATGAGTGTAGCGGTCGTTGTTTTTGGAAAACTGGTGTAATGTCGGACCAGGTGTCTATGCGATGTTTGACAATAGAGGGATCGAGGCCAGGCATTTCTGTGTATGACCAGGCAAAAATATCCCTATATTCCTGGAAGAGGGTTTTATATGCGGTGATTTCCTGAGGAGTGCAAGCAGCTCCAATGGTGATTTCTTCAACGATGTCATTTTTAATGGAAATGTCAATTTTAATGGTTGGGGAAATGTTTGCCATGTTGCCTTCTTCAAAATCATTTGGGGCAGGAATGGGGTTTTTGAACCAGTCGATAGGCCCTGATGCGTATAAAATCCTTGGTTTCAACCGCGTAAACGGGGTGTTGGTTAGGAGGCATGGAGGCTTCCTGTGGAGAGAAGAGTGCGTGATGGTGTAGTGCATCCCAGGGGAGGTCTGGGTGGTTTAACTCTTAGAGTATTTCCTCGTCGCATTGGAAGTGCCGGGAATACAAGGGGTTATGAGGAGTGATAGCGGTGATGGTTTTTGTGTGGTTGCCCCCTAGTGAAGAAGCAAGGGGAACAGTGTTAGGAGATGGTGAGGGTTCACTAGACATAAACCATATATTGAAGTATTGAGGGGTACCCATGGTGGTTGGGTGTAGAATGTCCGTAGGGGAATGAGCAGGAGAGTTGGGGGGGTTGGGGGGTGAATCCTCAGATAAGTCATCTAAGAACCATGGAGGCATTGGGAGGGCCTCGGGTTCAGGAGAAATGACATGAAGATCCTCTAGTGATGAGGTAATGTCAATTATCATCTCTGTGGGTCGGTGAAGCAGAGTCAATTGGCGTTGCCTGTATTCAAGGATCACATGACACTGGTATGTGAAATGAGCTAATGAATCGTAGAGAGAGCAAGGGCATCTCATACGTTCATTGACTGAAGTGGTGACATAGCAGATGTCAGTGACATTTGTTGAGGATGTAGTAGGATTGGGGTTTCTCTGGAAGTTCTAGTGTACTGCGGCTAATGTCTGTCAAAAGCGTGGTAGGGACGGGCAATGGTGGGTATAATGGACATACTCTAAACATATAGCACAAGCGTATTTGGTCGGCAATCCTTTACTACTAGAAGGGGGGGGTAGTGGCAGGGTTAACTGTAGTGGCGAGTGTTGGGGGAGTTTGATTGAGTGGGATCAAATTCTGTAACTCTGGTAGAGATGAGAAGTTGTTGGTTTGGTGTCCCTCTTTCTCACATAGTGCGCAAGGTGGTGGGATGTGTGGAGGAAGTGGAGTTGTGGGCTCCTTCTTCTTTCTCTGCCCCCAGCTATGGCAGGGGGGTTAGTGAGTGTGGTTGGAGTAGGAATGGGAATCGTCATGGGGATTCCTTCTTTTTGGGGTGGAAGGGATGGTCTAGGGACCATCTCTGGTGGGTGTAAATACCAAATTGGGATTGCTAACACCATATTAGGTAGTGTGAGTGTGGCAGCTACCTGAAAAGCTTCGATACCTGGTGGAGGGTAAAAGAAGGGAATTTGAGTGATGGCTTGGGAAACTGTCTCCCAAACTGGAATATGTCCTTGGGGAGATGTGGAATCATGGACTAGTGGGGTCGACGAGTGTCCAGGAGGTTCTGGAGGGAGGGATTCTGCGATGAGTGGGATGTCAGATATGAAAGAAGCCTCTGTAGGAGGAAGGGTATCCTCTGTGTGGGTTCCATTAGATGATATGACGCATACTTGATTGGCAGGATTAAGGAGTGGTGGTGCTCCATGGTATGTTCCTAACAAGGATGAATATTTAAAAATCCTAGGACCCATCTCTACAAGTGGATATGTGTCATGGCATGTGTGGATGAGAGGAAGAATGTTATCGATGTTGGAAGATGGGTTAGGCTCATAATGTGAGACTTGGTCAATGGTAACGATCTTCCCATTGTGAGGGAACATCATTGTCTGAAAGACGGAAGATGCCACTGCCTTCATAGCGTACATGTAGCTACGACCGAACAATATATTATAATCGAGAGGGGCGTTGATAACTTCGATATCGATGAGAATAGTCTTGCCCTCGAGTTCGACGGGGACATTTTGGAAGAGACCTTCAGGAGACGATGGTTGTCCATCATAAGCGCGTAATGTGATGGCAGAGGGTATGAATTCCAGGGAACCAAGTTTCTGCCATACCATTTTGGACATAATGCATGTAGATGCACCTTCATCGATGATACATCGATGAACTGTGATGTTCCATATTTTTACTAGTATTTGAAAAGCGATTAGGGCGGGAAGATGAGGTTCTCCGCTGTCAAGATCAAAAGTGATGAGTCGGGTATCTATGGGGTCGACTGCCCCCACGGAGGAAAGTAATGATTTCTACTAAGTAGGACAAGTCTGGAGGACCTCCAAAACTGACATGGCAGCTGGGGATTGTTGCTAAGTCGTTTACCAAACTATAGTTATGAGCTGCCCTAGCCTGTGGGTTGTGGACATTCCTGCGCAATGGGATGTGAGGGATGCGAAGCGGTGGTTCTACAGAAGGGCGAGGGATCACCAACGGGGGTCTCGTTAGTGTAGGGTTTGTCTCTAGAGGGATGGGAAGAGACTCAGCGGGTGCATGATATTGACGATTACGTGTTTGCATAAGGATTTCTTCCTCACTAGTGAGGAGAATTGTGCGAACTGCTGGATTATTGGGGTTGAGGTATTGTCCCACCTGAGGCGGGGGATGTTGTGTGTTCTGTTGGGTGTTTATCACACCTTGATGTGGAATAGGATTTTGCAGCATGACAGGAGGGGGTTGTTGCACGTATTGTTGTGGTGCCTGCTGAGGGGCAGGTGGTGCGGGGGAATGGGGAAGACTACCAGAGTCTTTCATCAATCATTTGAAATCAACGATCTGGGGGAAATAATGAGTGTAATGGCCAAACTCACCAAAAAGGGCACAAGGGAAGATGGTTTTAACATTATTGTTATTTCTCCCTTGGCGTTTATTATGATTTCCCCCTTGGGGGTTTTGATTCCCTTGGTTCTGGTTTCCCCCAGTGGGTTGGTGCTGTGGGGGTTGATTCTCGCCTTGACCTGGGTTGTTGTTATTCATGTTCCATCCTTTCTTCTTAGAATTGTTCGATGGATGGGTTGGATTGGCCGTATTTAGTTGTTCGAAATTTTGGTATTGCTGAATGACAGAGGGTTGAACAAAATTCACCCACGCATGAGGATGTGGGGGAGCTATGGGTTGTGGAGGACCAGGAAATGGGAAGTATTGATTCTGTGGTGGTATTGATCCGTAAGGTACATAGGACGGTGTAGTTCTTTCGCTAGTACTATAAGATGAGGTAGAGAGGGTACCAGAGTTTTTTGGAATAGGTGGATGTATGGGGGGTGTCGATGGTGGTCCACTGACGGGTGGAGGTATAGAAAAAGGGTATGGCTGTGGATAAGGGGGTGGGGGGTAATAAGAAGTGCCCCCGTATGCCAGTGGGTATTGAGGTGTTCCATACATTGGTGGTGGTTGGGGTTGTGGACCGTGGTGAGTGGTGGCACCAATCAGTCTGTTTGCTGAGTGAGACATCCCGGGTTTGTCTTGGCCTAATGGCATAGGTTTTGGAAGATCAGGAAGTACAGTGTATAAGTATCCTGACTGTGCATAGATGAGGTCATATTGTTGGGCCTTACTAATGTCTTCCTCTTCAGATTGAGGGAAGGTGGAAGATACATCCTTACCAAGGAGAGAGACAAGTGATCTAAGAAACCAATCGAGGCACTGTTTCTTGGCGGTTTCTGCTTTGCACAAACTACGTCACCTACGCCACTTGTGAATGTGGTCAGCGATATGTGTGGTTGAGGTTTGTTTGAAATTAGAAAGTAGTTCTAGACCATTGTCGTGGTGGATGGGTAATTGGAAGAAGGTCAAGAATGCTTTGGCCAATGACTCAAAAGTTGCGTGGGACCCTGATTTTTCTTCGACATACCATTTGGCCGATGGGCCAGTGAGTGTGCGTTGAAATAATCGTAGTCTGATGGAATCATCCATAATTATATTGGAGGAGCACCATAGGTGAAAATTCATGACATGGTTGGCAGGGTCATCGCGTGCCTTTCCTTCGAACTTTGGTATGTCCGAAGGTAGGTTGGTGGGCATTGCAGGCCATGTGGGATCATGAAATATAGGATCATTGGTGAGTTTGCTAAGATCTGGTATGTTGAGAGAGGAAAAATATGGCATCTGTAGTGGGGGTGGAGGAGTAGCTCTGGCCATGGTGTGAGTGTGTTGTGAACTTGACCCTTGAGGGGGGCTAGGTGGGTTGGTGCTTCCTCCTTGAGAGGAAGTGTGTCCCCCGCTTCCGTGTAAAGGAGAGCGAGTGAATGAATGACTTTGGGAAGTGGACCCAAGTAATGTAGAACCAAGCAAAGCTGATCCTAAAATATTTGCACTCACAGGAGTGTGTGAAGGAGGTGTCGATGAGTGGGCATGACCAGACACTCCCCCTAAGATAGGAGGAAGGTTTAGCAAGCGTCGTCATGGAAATAGTGGTCAGAGTAATATGGAAACAAGAGCCTTTGCATTGAATGTTTACACAATATATATATATTCAAATCAAACTGTAATCAGATATGCATCATACATAAAATGTTTTGAAAAGACGCATAAATATGGGTAAGTGGATTTTGTCTGCATGGGAAATCAAAAGAAAAAAAATCCTCGTTTCCTAGAAGACGTAATGTCCTTCCTCTCAAATAGCACTGGACCTTCCAATAGTACTCAACAGTGGGGTCTGAAGTCACTAGAAGAGAAACTAGTGAAGGATGAAATAATTGGTTATAATGAGGGGTAAAGGGGGCATATCCCAAAAGAGCTGGCGATATTTCCCAATAGCCACACAAAATCCAATCAAGGTGCAATTGCAGCCCACAATTTCCACCTGGGTAGATGTCCTAAAGTTGGTCACTAGGTACCTCGGTCAAAGTGAAACATTTAGATTTTCGGCCTAAGAAATGGGTCACGGGCTGGATCCCGTCCAAGAGGTGGGTGCCTCAGGGGGGGACGCACATAACAACCGAAACTTGGCCTTCAACCCTTCATGGGTATCTCCCTACCTTATGGTATTGGAACACTTGACTTGGAGGATTTTCAGTTTCCTATTTGACAACTTCTATGGTTTTGACAATGTGAGAACCAGATAATGGGGAGTTATTTAGATGCCTATCCCCGAAATCCTACCTAGACTAAAAAATTTCTTTTGGCACCTCCTGTGGAGGAAAACTTAGTGAGTTTTTAGAAAGATTTTAGATGTAGTTTTTTTGGGAGGTTGGGGGTGCAAACCAACCTCGTTTATTAAAAATGGGAGTGGATAGTCTTGTCAAGAAAAGGGTGGGGTATTTTCGGAATCCCTTTGGAGGAAACTTACTTTGGCCTCCACGTTTCAAGAAGAAGCTATGTGAGTGATAAATGACTTTTGTGTGTGAGTGAAAGTGTGCCAATTTTTAGTGAATTAGATGTCACCTTGCTGCATGTGGACTTCGCTTGGTTCTTACAAGTGTTTGATTACCTAATTAACTAAGTGCCTTTGGTACAACCTTGCATAATTCAAAAGTCCCTAGGAAGCTAGCATGTGGACATGTGGGTCCATTACTATCCCTTTAACTCCCTATTGTGATGTAATCTAAGAAAATATTTGAAACTATCCTAGATTGATCATGTGGGCATGTATGGGCCCGTTACAAAACCTTTAAACTTCCCTAGTGTTTTGATCTAAGAAAGCAAAAATTCAAACACTATCCTATCTTTGTAGCATGTGGGCATGTATGAGCCCGTTACAATATTAATATGTGTTTGAAAAAGTAAACTAAGAGGAGTCCCAAGAAGGGTTGTTGTCTTCTCCTAAAGGTTTTAATGTTTTTAAGGGAGATGATTTTTTTTTTTTTTTTCAAAATCTTTTTATGATTCTCAAGATCGCTTGGAGGCGTGAGAAAAGAGCATACTAAGTGATTTTTACTCAAATTCTAGTCCAATGCAAGTTAAATGTGATTAAAAATGATTTACAACTTATTTTGTGAGTCAAAACAAACCATCCATGTAGAAAAAAACAAAGAAGGGAAATTGATTTTTATCCTCCTAAGTGCCTATGTGTTTTTTACTAACCCCTTTATATGATGAGGGGACTAAGTGTGGTGCAGCTTTAAAACATGATTTAAATCATTTTTAAGAATGCAAATGGCCTTCCCCACATCTCAACAACTTTACAATGTGAATTTTTGCACAGGTGCGCGGGTCTCAGTGGAGACAGAAATGCACAGAGCGCATGTGCACGAACAAAGACAAGTCAACAGACGCACGTGCATAGAACAAAACTGTGAATCAAGCACATGGGTGCAAGATGCACGTCTATGGGCTTAAAAACCCACGCATATATGGCACACGACCGAGAATGAAAAATCCGAATGTATTTCTCTCAATTCAACTTGGAATTGGCTGGTTGACAAGTCGGCTTAGGCTGGTTAGTGTACCTGCAAGTTAAACAAACTAAAAGAAGAGCAAGAAAAACCCAAATGGGGTAGGAAATTGATACATTTCCCCAGTGGATTTGCCAATTTGTTGCACCTCTTTCGTCACCTTGGTGAGAAAAATAGAGGTTCTTGCAAGCTCAGTTGGGTCTGCTGAGCAGGACAGTTGCAAGGAAAAGAGTTAGGGAAAGAAAATAAAAGACTACAATTAAGAATTAAACTAAGAAATGAAATAACAACTAAATTCATGAGCATAGAGACATGGAAACAAAAAGAACCATAAGATCCATGTCACCAATGTTTGAGGTTGATCTATTAGTGAAATAAAGCACCAAGAAGAAAGGGGACTATGAGTCCCTTCTTCCTCCAAGGGAGGGCTCTTGGACCCCCACTAGCTAGCTCTTCTTACAACAAAGAAAAATGGAAAATGATGATGAAAGAACTCTTTACAAATCCACTCAATGGGTGAGATGGATTGTCCAATGAAATGATGGCAATATTCTCTTGACAAGGATGGAGTCCTCAAGAGAATAGAGGTAGCATAACATTACTTTGAATTCCTTGAGAAAATGAGGTGCATCCATGACTTTTTATATCATTCATTTGGGTTATTGTTTAACTGTTTTGTAGTGTGAAAAGAGGCCAATTAGGGAATTCTTAGGTCTTTGACCAGCCCACCAGTCAGATCTAGTCCATATTTGAGGGTCAAATCGGATTGTGAGTTGAACCATAAGTGGGTGGGAGACTGACCACTCTCATAAATGTGTCGTTTAGCAGGTGCGTGACTTTTTGCGCTAATAGTCGCGCATCGTGCACCTGTGCGTGATTTTTGCATTCCTGTTATGCGCATGGACGTGCCCAATGTATGCATAGCGCTCTTCAAGTTTTCACTACTTTGTATAGTTTTTGACCCTTTTATGAATGTTTTGATATTAATTCAGGTCCATGGATGACTTCATCACTATTTGACGATGTTGAGTTCTTGTAACCATGTGCGGATGAAATTTCAATGATAACACTCGTGGCATGTAAAAAGTCTAAATAGGTTCAGGGCCTATGGGCCTTGTTATAATAGTCCACAACATGGGCTAAACACCTAAAAAATCGGACCCACGTCCGAGGTGCCCCCACTACATGAGGCTGCATTGATGGCGGTAGGTCCTCTATCTCTGCCATCGGGACGGTGCGAGTGAGTGCAGTGAAGTTTTGCTCCACTCGTCTAAGGAAAATCTTAGCCTCCCCAGCTGGGAGGTTCCCTGCTATTGCTGGTCCCCCGGTGACAGCTACGGCTTCTGGCCGAGGACGATGCCTGTTCCGTGTATAATCGGTAGGTCGCACGGGTCCCACATCTGCATGCAACAAATGTATACCCGTCAAATACTCTAGCATATAAAAAAAAATGATATATATAACAAAAATGACATAAAAATTACATATATAACAAAAATGACATAAAAATTACATATACAAATAAAAAAACTACAAAGGTGGAGACTTACCCATCTCCCCTCGCTCTTCACCAGGAGGCATGAGTATCTCAGGATCTCTAGAAAAGTCTATCCCTGTATATGGGTAATCCTCAATCACATGGATTTGTCGTGACAGCCATGCAAAAAAGTCGGCATCGAAGGACTCATTGGTCTTTCCACCACCATGTTGCGGCAGTAATACTGCCCATCTACATATAGCAGGAAAAGAGGCCTGATGTCTTCGTACCACTTCCCGAGGACTAAAGCTTAGAACTCTCTCAAAGAATAATGAACACAAAATTGTCCCGAAACCGAAGTTCCTCTGTGTCCGCTGTCGGCAATCCGTCAATTGCCTCTTCATACACTCAAGTAGTGTGGTACTCCATCCAAAAATCTGTGCACTCAAGCACTGGATAACATAGTTCATCTGTGCATGAGACGCCTGATGCAAGGCCAATGAACCGATAATCCGCCCAATCAACAATAATATCGCTTGCAGCAATAGGCCAGTGATCTTGCTGATGGGCACCTGGGAGCTCAAACGGTTAGTCCCAGCCTCACAGTGCATGGCTATTAGTTCCGCTATGTTATGTGGACCTACAGGAAATGTCTTGAAATTGACTGGTTCCCCTCTCCTTGAGAGGCCAGTCAAAAAATAGATATCCTCGGTGGTGGGCACCAGTGATTTCCCCTCTAGCATGAAGGCCTCTACATCAGGATGCCAGTAATCAATCAAGGCATTCAGTAGCCTTGGTTGCGCTTGCATAAATGGACACAGGAAAAACTTAAGTAAACCACATTGCATCAACATGGCCATGACATTCAGATCTCCCGTGACCAACTCACTAATTGCTTCATGCTCCCTTTCCCTCCACTGATATTACATCATGCCAACAAAACAAAGTTCAGGAGGGTCAGTGCTGGCTCTTTAGTTATTTTTTTCTATAAAAAGGGGGTCCATGCGAGTTGTAGAGGCGACAGTCGCATGTACACGCGGGCAGACTTTACTCTGCCCAAGTGTACACACGGCATGTCCAGAGACAACACGTGTGTACCTATGGACGACCTTTTAAAGGTCAACGCCCACCCAAAAAATGAAAGAAAATTCAAAATTGAAGAATTGAATAGCTAGATAGGGGATTTTGTTCTTACTTGGTCCAAGCGGAAGTTTATTTCGTCCACTGTAGCTCCCAGAATCACCGTTTTTATCAAAGGGGGTCTTTTGGCTCCAGAGTCAATTTCCAAATCAGCAATGGTGATAATGAGCTGCGGACTTCTATTTATAGACTTTTTGGCCTCTTTTTGTCATTTTTTTGGCCTCCATTATCAGTTTATTTATACCAAAAACCATTTAGAGTGATTCAAGAGTTATATGGGAGGGATTTGATCGGGTATTGGGACATTTTTTTTGAGTTTTGAGAAAATTTTGACGGTCCATGAAGTTTTTTCCAAGAATCAACTTGAGCATATAGGTTAGGTTACTACCCCGACTTTTGCATCTCGTTGTTTTTTTCCTCTGCCATATGATCGATCCCATCAGGTTGTGACATGAAACCATCATATCTGCTTTAGAAGTGTCACAAATTGGCGGTAGATCTTACTAGAACATGGATGCCCTAGGTAGGTCCTGGTTGCATTATGGTGTCCATGCCATCTCTAAAACACTGTAGGCTCGGGAGTCATTATAGTCTTTCTTGAATATGAGTTTGCACCTCATTTTCATGATTATTTTTCTCTCTTGATCTCACCCTCAGGACTCCCAAAAAATAGTGGGTCTCCTTTTAAGCCCTTTTCATACCCTCTAAACGTGAAAATATTGTCGAACGATCTTGTGGCCTTTCACGCTCGTTAAACTGAAATTTGAAGTCATGTCTGTATGGCGGTAGTTTACCCCTTTTTCGGTCCATACGGTCAACTGTACGAACAAAGGTGTACTCTATGGAACTTCCGTTCTTTAGAAGAATACTCTCAGGTATAATTTTATCCCTTTTTCGGGCCTGAGGGACTAAAATTACGAAAAAGAATCCCCTACAGAGTCCATAGTTAAGCTCTTTTCAGACTCCCTAAAATTGAAAATCTCGTCAAGTGACCTTATTCTTTCACACTCGTTAAATTGGTGCAGAAGAATATTCCTGACGGATTCCATAGTTAATATTTTTTCAGACTCCTTAAAAATGAAAAAATGGTTGAGTGATCTTGTCCTTGTCACACTCATTAAATTGGTTTTGAATCGATGTTTAATCGGTGCTAGTTTATCCTTTTTCGAACCGACTAGAATATCTTCGAAAAAAGTACCCCAATGGAGTCTCCTTTTATGTTTTTCAGACTCTCTAAATATGAAAAACCACCGAGCTTACCTACTGTGGGCTCATTAAACTTACATCGAAGGATGTTACCATTGTGTGTTTTATCAACCGCATTTGCATACCTTATACACCAGCCTTGTGACATTTTTCTTCTGCATCTTAACACCTTTAGCTGCCGGAGGATTTTTCCGAGTATCATTTTACTAGAACATCATTCTTGTCCTTGTGCCTTGAACTTGTATGTTTGCAATACTCGTTCGTCCATTGTAACGTAATATTCCTTTATTCATTTTCCACAATTATTGAAAAGAACAAAAAAATCAAATATACCCCAAAAAGAGGAAGGGAAAAGTATTTTCTTTATTGGCAGCATAATGAGTCACCCTTAGATAAAAAAACATATGTCCGTTTGTTCATCAGACTATAAGATGTAGTACGACCTTAGGAAGATTTTCTCGCTACATAGAGTTGTGTCCTCCACCGTTTGGTTATCCTTACAAACATATGGAGAGTTTGTGTTGCCTCCTGTTTCGTAGACTTATGATTAACATACATGCTTCCTGAGTCTCATCATTTGTCGTGCTATTGTCCAAGGGAAGTTTGTCACTAAGCCTGAGTCGGCCCCTCTACAATATGTCTCTTGTCCGCATACCCGGCCATTCTGAACATCCAATGAGTCCTTGTTCGAAATCACTGAAGCCTTCAGTATAATCATCAAGATTATCAAGTCCATGACCGATGAGCCATTGAAGACCACTGGGTAGTGCAGTCGTACACTCATATTACACTCCTACCCGAGTTTTGAATATTTTGAAGTCGTTGCTCGAGCTCTGAAGATCTCATCTCCAGCCATCAGGCTGAATCAATTTTTGAAAGATGGATACTCTATATGTATATTTTTATGATTTCAAGATGTAGCTCCAATGTGTATTATTCGCGGATACTTTTTATAGTTATTTGACATGGATCTACAATGTATTTGTTTGGTAGCCATGGTTCTATTTTATCCCAAGCATGGGTATGCCCGCCTTGGTGAGACATTTTTTATTTTGCAAACGACACCTCCCGGTTCCTGATCCTTGGGCTCAATTGTTCGGCACATCAGTAAAGATTGGTAATGTATTTCGACCATCAGATGCTCTTATGACCTCACACATTACGGGGCATCTATTATAACCTTAAATTGCACCACAGATGCTTACCTGGCATTGAGCCAACTCATATCCCTTCTTTGCCAAAACACTGCTGAACAACTCTTTGAAAATCCTCTTGAATAAATTCCCACGTGCCCTAATCCATTACTGCACATGTGTACACGCTGACTGACCCAAAACAATCCGTGTGGACCGAAAAAAGCATGAAAAAAGGAAAGTTGATGATGGAACAAAAAGCTATGGGTGAGTTAACTAAAACTCCCGGCCATGCATGGCCGAGGGTTCATACAAATACCTAGCTCCTTCTAGCCTATAAAAAAAGGGGTAGGGGTACCATTTGGAGGAGGAAAAATATAGTAAAGAAACTCTACCCATTTACGTATTCCCATTGTCCCAACCCTTTAGCCTTTACTTATGCCAAAGGAGATTCAAAGCAAAGAAGTTGGAGGACAGAAGAAGAGGAGCCCAGGATCAAGTTCGAGGAGCGGTGGCCGGTCTCATATTTTGTAAGTTGACTCATTCTAAGTAATAAAGAGAATGCTTTTCCCTTCCCAATTCATGAACTGTTTATAGTTTGATCAGTATATGTTTTGATTTCTAACCCGTTAGTATATAAGTAGTATGCATGCATAGTTGTTGCTTGTCTTGGATGCAGGTCATCTTTGGAATGAGTATCGAGAACAAGTAATCAAGCACAACGGAGGATCGATATCAAACACCGGTAACAAGGTAGTTGGATCTTTCCATGCATTTACTAAGAAAAGGGTATTTAAATCTAGGGATGAAGGTAGAAAGTAATTTCTATTCAGTCATATCTGCATGCAAAGTATGAACTCTATTTGCTAGTCCGTAGGGTGTTTTTCCCCAACAACAAAGATGGTGCCCAAATGCACGAAGAGTCGTAACGAAATGCAGGAAAAGTCGTAACAAAAACGATGGGCACCCAAACGCACCAAGAGCCATAACGAAAACGACCACACAAGGGAGCACTAGAAAAAAAGACAGGCCGAAAGAAGGATAAGAACCAATTTTGGCTTCGACATAGATTTTTAAATACGACCTCTTGAAGGTTGGGAAACTAAGGGAAAGGAAAGGCGAGTTGGAAAGAGGGGTGCCCAAATGCACAAAGAGTCGTAACGAAAATGACCACACAAGTGAGCACTAGGGAAAAATATAACTCGCAGGATGGATAAGAACCAATTTTGGCATCAAGGTAGATTTTTTAATATGACATGGCCAAGGTTGGGTGACCAAGGGAAAGGAAAGGTGAGTTGGAAAGAGGGGTACCCAAATGAAACATAGGGAAAGTAGGCAAGACAGGCACCCAAACGCAAGAGGAGACGTAACGAAAAAAAAACACACAAGGGAGCACTAGGCAAAAAGACGCGATGAATGATAGATAAGAACCAATTTTGGCATGGAGGTAGATTTTTTAATACGACATGGCCATGGTTGGGTGACCAAGGGCAAGGAAAGGTGATTTGGCAAGAGGGGAACCCAAACACAACACAAGTTGAGTAGGCAGGATGGGCACCAAAACGCACGAAGATACATAACGAAAACAACCGCACAAGGGAGCACTAGGCAAAAAGACAAGTCAGATGATGGATAAAACCAATTTTGGCTTGAAGGTAGATTTATTGATATGGCTTGGCCAAGGTTGGGTGACCAAGGGCAAGGCAAGGTGAGTTGGCAAGAGGGGTGCCCAAACAAAATGCAAGCCGAGAAGGCAAGATGGGTGCCCAAATGCATGAAGAACCTGGCCAAGGTTGGGTGACCAAGGGAAAGGCAAGGCGAGTTGGAAAGAGGGGAACCCAAATGCAATGCAAGGCCATTTGGCAAGATGGGTGCCCAAACGCACGAAGAGCTGTAACAAAAACAATTGGCGCCCAAACACACGAAGAGACGTAATGAAAATGACCACACAATGGAGCACTAGTCAAAAAGACGAGTTGGATGACGGATATAAACCAATTTTGGATTCGAGGTAGAGTTTTTAATACGACATGGCCAAGGTTGGGAAACCAAGGGAAAGGCAAGGTGAGTTGGAAAGAGGGGCACTCAAACACAACGCATGGAGAGTAGGAAATATGGGCACCCAAACGCATGAAGAGCCGCAACGAAAATGACAAGACAAGTGAGCACTAGGCAAAAAGACGAGCTGGAGGACAGATAAGAACCAATTTTGGTTTCGAGGTAGATTTTTTAATATGGCAAGGCAAGGCAAGGTAGCGCTAGGAAAGAAGATGAGACAACCATTGGATAATGAATAAAGTTGGTCACATATTAACTTTTTTAAGATGAAATAGGTAAGGCAAGGTGCTAGGAGGTTACAGAGGTTTTCCATCGTGGTCGTAGACGAAAACCCCGAATTTTGTCTCAACTACAAAGGTTTTCCATCACAGTCGTACACAGAAACCCCTAATTTTGACGCAACTACAGAGGTTTTCCATCGTGGTCATACATGGAAACTCGATTCTTCCCACCACATCTAGATGATTTCTCTCATGGTCAAACATGGAAACCCCGTGTTTCCCACACTTGGATGATTTCCTCAATGGCTGGGCATGGAAACCCCAAGTTTCCAGCGCTTTCACTTTTGGGCGCTTCCTGTCGTGGTCGGGCATGCAGACCCCAAGTTTCCTGCACTTGCACTTGGGCGTCTTTCACTGCCTCGTCAACCATGGAAACCCCCAATTTCCCCACACTTCACAATCCAGGCTGCTTCCATTGCCAGTCTGGGCGTGGAAACCCCAAGTTTCCCATACTCACACATGGGTAGCATCTGTCGCCTGACCAGATCCTGATTCCCTACACTTGGGCGGCTTCACTCTCGACCGACCTAGAAACCTCGAATTCCCCCACACACTTGGGTGGCAGATACGCCCTTGGTCGGCCCAGAAACCCCAAGTTTCCCACCCTCGCACAGGGGCATGGAAACTGCAAGTTTCCCATGCTGGCACTTTGGGTGGATGGATGGAAACCCCCAATTCCCCACGCTTTGCAATTCGGGCAGCTTCTGTCTCCCAGTCGGACGTGGAAACCCCAATATTTCCACACTCACACATGGGAAGTGTTCATCACCCGAATGGACATGGAAAACCCTGATTCCCCACACTTGGGCAGTTTCTCTCTCGACCGGCCTGAAAACCTCGAATTTCCCCACACACTTGGGCGATGAATTTGCTCTCGATCGGCCTGGAAAACCCCAAGTTTCCAACGCTTGTACTTGGGACCAGTTTCCACGCTAGACCGAAGTGGAGAACCTAAATTCTGGTGGTTTCTCCATTGGTCGAGACTGGGAAACCCCAAAATCCCCACACTTGGGCGGTTTCTCCACTCTCGGGAACCTCGAATTCCCCACACTTGGGCGATTTCTCTGCTCTCGAAAACCCCTAATTCCCCACAATTGGGTGGTTTCTCCGCTCTCGGAAACCTTGAATTCCCCACACTTGGGTGGTTTCTCCACTCTCAGAAATCTTGAATTCCCCACACTTCAGTGGTTTCTCCGCTCGTTGAGACTCAGAAACCCTGAATTCCCCACACTTGGGTGGTTTCTCCACTCGTCGAGACTCAGAAACCCTGAATTCCCCACACTTGAGTGGTTTCTATGCTCGTTGAGACTCGAAAACCCTGAATTCCCCACACTTGGGCGGTTTCTTCGGTCATCGAAACTTGGAAACTCTGAATTCCCCACACTTGGGTGATTTCTCTACTTGTCGAGACTTGGAAACCCTGAATTCCCCACACTTGGGCGGTTTCTCCCACGGTCGCGACTCGAAAACCCCGAATTCCCCACACTTGGGCGATTTCTTCGCTCGTCGAGACTCAAAAACCTAGAATTCCCCGCACTTGACTGGTTTCTCCCACTGTCGAGATTCGAAAACCACGAATTCCCCACACTTGGACCAATTTCTCCTGAATGTAAGAAAAACTTGGGGTTTCCCAAATGAAAACCCTTGGGCAGGTTTCTCTCAAATGCAATGAAAACTTGGGGTTTCCCAAGTGCAAGCCCTTGGGCTAGTTTCTCCCTTGGTCGAGAGTCGAAAACCCCAAAATCCCTGCACACACACAAAACCTTTCATATGTGAAACGAGTGGTGTTGATATTTAGAATGGGATGAGCATAGGCTCTGAATCGAGGCAACGAAGGGATGAATCTCAGTGGATCATGGCAACAAGGCCACTCTACCACTTACAATACCCCATCGTGTATTTAAGTTGTCTGCAAAGGATTCTTCTCAACGACCGTTTCAAATTGAAATTCAAAGTTGCCCCGACTGAGACGCTTCCTGACCGAGGTTCACAAGTGACACAGGTCCTTGGGGGTGCCGAAGCGACACACCTACTGCGGGTCAAGATACAGAGGAGTGACAAGCATCGCTTCTAGTGTGGATTCTGACTTAGAGGCGTTTAGTCATAATCTAACACATGGTTTCTTCGCGCCACTAGATTTTCAACCAAGCGCGATGACCAATTGTGTGAATCAACGGTCGGTCAACACTTGAACCCTTCGCACAAGCTCAAGGGTTCTAGAGGCAACGCAAGGCGAGTTGGCAAGAGGGGCGCCCAAAACAAGGCTGACTTGGCAAGAGGAGCACCCAACCAACAAAACTAAAAGATACAGCGACATAGGTGCGATGGGGAAAAAACTTGGGGTTTCTAGAGGCAACGCAAGGCAATTGGCAAGAGGGGCACCCAAAACTAGGCTGAGTTGGCAAGAGGAGCGCCTAACCAACAAAACCAAAAGAGCTAGCGACATAGGTGCGATGGGGAAAATACTTGGGGTTTCCAGAGGCAACACAATGCGAGTTAGCAGGAGGGGTGCCAAAAACCAGCCGAGTTGGCAAGAGGAGCTCCCAACCAAAAAAACTAAAAGAGCCAGCGACAAAGGTGCGGTGGGGGAAAAACTTGGGGTTTCCAGAGGAAACACAAGGTAAGATGTCAAGAGGGTCTTCCAACAACAAATTGAGTTGGCAAGTGGAGCACCCAACAAAAAAAACTGAAAGGGCTAGTGACAGAGGTGCGGTAGGGACAAAACTTGAGGTTTCCCAAATGCAAGTCAAACTTGGGGTTTCTAGAGGGAACACAACAAGTTCGCAAGATGAGCACCCAAAGGAAATTTTTGTTGGTAAGAGGAGTGCCCAACCAACAAAAATGAAAGAGCCATCGACACAGGTGTGGTGGGAAAAAACATTGGGGTTTCCAGAATGCAAGGAAAACTTGGGGTTTCCAGAGAAAATGCAAGGCAAGTTGGCAAGAGGGGCACCCAACCAAAACACCCGAGGAGCCAGTGACACAACTCACATTTGGGAATAAACTTGGGGTTTCCCAAAGCCAATGCAAACATGGGGTTTCTCTATGACACACAAAGGAGAGTTGAAAATATAGGCACCCAGAAGGATGGAAATAGGGGCAATGCAATTTCACAAGATGGGCACCCGACCAACAAAACCGAAGATCCAGCGACACAACTCATGTGGGAAAAAAAATGGGGTTTCCAGAAGATAAGGAAGGGCGAGTTGGGAATATGGTCGCACAATGGCCAGTGGACTTGGAAGGATGGGCGTGCACAATGAGAGTGGAGTTGGGAAGATGGGCACGCAAAGGAAAGGCATGTTGGAAAGTTGGGCGTGCAAAGTTTAGGTGACTTGGAAGGATAGGTGCCCAAAATGAGAGCCGAGTTGAAAAGATGTGCCCCCGAACGCAATGAGGGTCGAGTTGGCAAGATGGGCTCCCGAACGTAACGCAAGGCAAGTTCGCAAGATGGGTGCCCAAATGAAACGCAAGGTGAGTTCACAAGATGGGCGCCCAAACATATGAAGAGCTAACAAAAATGACCACACAATGGAGCACTAGGCAAAAAGACGAGCTGAAGGACAAATAAGAACAAGTTTTGGATTGGAGGTATATTTTTTAATATGGCCTCATGAAGGTTGGGCGCCCGAACAAAATGTAAGGCGAGTTCGAAACATGGGTGCTCAAAGACAATGCAAGGCGAGTTCGCAACATGGGCACCCAAATGAAACACAAGGCGATTTCTCAACATGGGCACCCAAACGCATGAGGAGTTGTAATGAAAACGACCACACAAGGAAGCACTAGGAAAAATGACAAGCCAGAGGATGGATAAGAACCAATTTTTGCTTGATTTTTTAATATGGCCTCACCAAGGTTGGGCGCTCAAACGCAACGCAAGGCAAGTTCGCAAGATGGGCACCCAAACACAACTCAAAGTGAGTTTGCAATATGGGCACCCAAACGCACAAAGAGACGTAACGAAAACGATCACACAAGGAAGCACAAGGAAAAAAGACAAGCCAAAGGATGGATAAGAACCAATTTTGGCATGGAGGTAGATTTTTTAATACGGCCTCACCAAGGTTGGGTGCTCGAACGCAATGCAAGGCGAGTTGGAAAGATGGGCATCCAAACAAAAAGCAAGGCGAGTTCGCAACATGGGCGCCCAAACGCACGAAGATCCATAACAAAATGCACGAGAAGCTTGGCCAAGGTTGGACGACCAAGGGAAAGGCAAGGCAAGTTGGAAAGAAAGGCACCCAAACACAATGCAAGGCCAGTTGGCAAGATGGGCACCCAAATGCACGGAGAGCCGTAATGAAATGCACGAATGGGCATAACGAAACACACAAAGAGCCTTAATGAAACACACGAAGAGATGTAATGAAAATGACCACACAAGGGAGAACTAGGCAAAAAGATGAGCCGAAGGACGGATACGAACCAATTTTCGCTTGGAGTTAGATTTTTTAATACGGCCTCACCAAGGTTGGGCACCCAAACACAACGCAAGGTGAGTTGGAAAGATGGGTGCCCAAATGCAATGCAAGGCGAGTTTGCAAGATGGGCGACCAAATGCATGAAGAGTCATAACAAAAATGACCACACAAGGGAGCAATAGGCAAAAAGACGAGCCAAAGGACGAATAAGAACCAATTTTGGCTTGGAGGTAGATTTTTTAATACGACCTCACCAAGGTTGGGCACCTGAATGCAATGTAAGGTGAGTTCGTAAGATGGGCGCCCAAACAGAATGTAAGGTGAGTTCACAAAATGGGTGTTGAAATGCACGAAGAGCCGTAATGAAACACATGAACATCATGGGCAAGGCAAGGCGAGTTATCAAGAAGAGCACCCAAATGCAATGCAAGGCTAGTTGGCAATATGGGCGCCCAAACACATGAAGAGCCATAATGAAAATGACCACACAAGGGAGCACGAGGAGAAAAGATGAGTTGGATGATGGATAAGAACCAATTTTGGCTTCGAGGTAGATATTTTAATATGGCCTGCCCAAGATTGGGCGACCAAGGGAAAGGCAAGGCGACTTGGCAAGAGGGGCACCCAAACACATTGCAAGGCAAGTTGGCAATATGGATGCCCAAATGCACCAAGATCCATAATGAAAACAACCACACAAGGGAGTACTAGGCAAAAAGACAAGTCATAGGATGGATAAGAACCAATTTTGGTTTGCAGGTAGATTTTTTAATACGTCATGGCCAAGGTTGGGCGACCAATGGCAAGGCAAGGTGAGTTGGCAAGATGGGCGCCTAAACGCATGAAGAGCCATAACAAAAAACACGAAAAGCAGAAGCAAGGCAAGGCAAGTTGGCAAGAGGGGCACCCAAACACAATGCAAGGCTAGTTGGCAAGATGGTTTCCCAAATGCATGAAGAGCCGTAACGAAACACACAAAGAGCCATAACGAAAACGACCACACAACACAAGGGAGCACTAGGAAAAAAGACAAGCTAAATGATGGATAAGAACCAATTTTGGCTTCGAGGTAGATTTTTTAATACGCCCTGGCCAAGGTTGGGCGACCAAGGGCAAGGCAAGGAGACTTGGCAAGAGGGGCACCCAAACACAACGCAAGTCAAGTTGGCAAAATGGGTGCTGAAATGCACGAAGAGCCGTAATGAAAATGACCACACAGGGGAGCACTAGGCAAAAAGATGAGCCGATGGATGGATAAGAACTAGTTTTGGCTTGGAGGTAGATTTTTTAATTCGGCATGGACAAGGTTGGGCAAGTCAAGGCAAGTTGGCAAGAGGGGTTCCCAAACGCAACGCAGGGTGAGTAGGCAAGATGGGCACCCAAACGCATGAAGGGATGTAATGAAAACAACCACACAAGGGAGCACTAGGAAAAAAGATGAGTCAGAGGATGGATAAGAACCAATTTTGTATTGGAGGTAGATTTTTTAATACGACATGGCCAAGATTGGGCGACCAAGGGAAAGGCAAGGCGAGTCGACAAGATGGATGCCCAAACACACAAAGCACCGTAACAAAATGCACAAAGAGCATGTGCAAGGTAATGTGAGTTGGCAATAGGGGCACCCAAACGCAATGCAAGGCCAGTTGGCAAGATGGGCACCCAAATGCATGAAGACCCGTAACGAAATACATGAAGAGTCATAACGAAAACGACCACACAAGGGAGCACTAGGCAAAAATATGAGTCAGATAACAAATAAGAACCAATTTTGGCATCGAGGTAGATTTTTTGATACGGCCTAGCCAAGGTTGGGTGACCAAGGGCAAGGTAAGGCGACTTGGAAAAAGGGGCGCCCAACCACAACGCAAGGAAATTTAGCAAGATGGGCGCCCAAATGAATGAAGAGCCGTAACGAAAATGACCACACAAGGGAGCACTAGGAAAAAAGACGAGCCGAAGGACGGATAAGAACCAATTTTGGCTTGGAGGTAGATTTTTTAATATGGCATGGCCAAGGTTATGTGACCAAGGGAAAGGCAAGGAAAGTTGGCAAGAGGGGCATCCAAACACATCACAAGGAGAGTAGGCAAGATGAGCACCCAAATGCACGAAGAGATGTAACAAAAACAACCACACAAGGGAGCACTAGGCAAAAAGACGAGCCAAAGGACGGATAAGAACCGATTTTGGCTTGGGGGTAGATCTTTTAATACGACATGGCCAAGGTAGGGTGACCAAGGGAAAGGCAAGGCGAGTTGGAAAGAGGGGCACCCAAATGCAATGCAAGGTGAGTAAGCAATATGGGCATCCAAAATCACGAAGAGTCATAATGAAAACAACCACACAAGGGAGCACTAGGAAAAAAGATGAGCCAGATGATAGATAAGAACCAATTTTGGCTTGGAGGTAGATTTTTTAATATGACCTGGCCAAGGTTGGGAGACCAATGAAAAGACAAGGTGAGTTGGAAAGAGGGGCACCCAAACGTAACGCAAGGCCAGTTGGCAAGATGGGTGCCCAAACACATGAAGAGCTATAACAAAACACACAAAGAATCATAATGAAATTGACCACACAACACAAGGGAGCACTAGGCAAAAAGACGAGCCCAATGACAGATAATAACCAATTTTGGCTTCGAGGTAGATTTTTTAATACGCCCTGGCCAAGGTTGGGTGACCAAGGGCAAGGCAAGGCGACTTGGCAAGAGGGGTACCCAAACGCAACACAAGTCAAGTTGGAAATATGGGCGCTCAAACGCACGAAGAACCGTAACGAAAATGACCACACAAGGGAACACTAGGAAAAAAGACGAGCCAAAGGACGGATAAGAACCAGTTTTGGCTTGGAGGTAGATTTTTTAATACGGCATGGACAAGGTTGGGAAAGTCAAGGCAAGTTGGCAAGAGGGGTTCCCAAATGCAACAAAAGGCGAGTAGGTAAGATGGGCGCCAAGGTTGGGCGACCAATGGCAAGGCAAGGTGAGTTGGCAAGAGGGGCACCCAAATGCAATGCAAGGCCATTTGGAAATATGGTGCCCAAACACACGAAGAGTTGTAACAAAATGAAAAAATATCTGTAATGAAAATGATGGGTGCCCAAATGCATGAAGAGCCATAATGAAAATGACCACACAAAGCATCACTAGGAAAAAAGATGAGCCGAAAGAAGGATAAGAACCAATTTTGGCTTCGAGGTAGATTTTTTAATACGACCTCTCCAAGGTTGGGTGACCAAGGGAAAGGCAAGGTGAGTTGGCAAGAGGGGTTCCCAAATGCATGAAGAGCCATAATGAAAACGACCACACAAGGGAGCACTAGGAAAAAAGACAAGCCGCAGGACGGATAAGAACCAATTTTGGCATCGCGGTATGTTTTTTAATACGACATGGCCAAGGTTGGGAGACCAAGGGCAAGGGAAGGTGAGTTGGCAAGAGGGGCGCCCAAATGCAATGCAGGGAAAGTAGGCAAGACAGGCACCCAAACGCATGAAGATACGTAACAAAAACAACCACACAAGGGAGCACTAGGAAAAAAGACGAGCTGGATGATGGATAAGAACCAATTTTGTCTTTGAGGTATATTTTTTAATACTGCATGGCCATGGTTGGGAGACCAAGGGAAAGGCAAGGCGAGTTGGCAAGAGGGATGCCCAAACACAACGTAAGGTGAGTGGTCAGGACGGGCGTCCAAACGCACAAAGAGATGTAACGAAAACAAGCACACAAGGGAGCACAGCGCAAAAAGACGAGCCAGATGATGGATAAGAACCAATTTTGGCTCGGAGGTATATTTCTTGATATGGCCTAGCCAAGGTTGGGCGACCAACGACAAGGCAAGGCAAGTTCGCAAGAGGGGCACCCAAATGCAACGCAATCCGAGTAGGCAAGATGGGCGCCCAAACGCACGACGAGCCGTAGTGAAATGCACAAAGAGCCTAGTCAAGGTTGGGCGACCAAGGGAAAGGCAAGGCAAGTTGGCAAGAGGGGCACCCAAACACAATGCAAGGCCAGTTGGAAAGATGGGTGCCCAAACACACAAAGAGTCATAACGAAAATGATGGGTGCCCAAACGCATGAAGAGTTGTAACGAAAACAACCACAGAATGGAGCACTAGTCAAAAAGACGAGCCAGATGATGGATATGAACCAATTTTGGCTTCAAGGTATATTTTTTAATACGACATGGCCAAGGTTGGGCGACCAAGGGAAAGGCAAGGCGAGTTGGCAAGAGGGGTGCCCAAACACAATGCATGGCGAGTAGGCAAGATGGGTTCCCAAACGCACAAAGAGCCGCAATGAAAACGACCACACAAGGGAGCACTAAGCAAAAAGATGGGCTAGAGGATGAATAAGAACCAATTTTGGTTTCAAGGTAGATTTTTTAATATGGAAAGGCAAAGAAAGATAGCTTTATGCAAGAAGATGAGCCAACTGTCGAATAATGAATAAAGTTGGTCACAACTTAACTTTTTTAAGATGGACTAGGCAAGGCAATGCGCTAGGAGGTGAGGCAAGGCAAGTCACACTGCAAGGCATGGTGCCAGGAGGCAAGTCAAGGCAATGGAAGGCAAGGTGCCAAGAGGTAATGAAAGGCAAGGTGCTAGGAGGCAAGGCAAGGGAAGGTGAAAGGGAGGCAAGGCAGCAGGAGGCAAGGAAAGGAAAGGTGCCAAAAGGAAAGGAAAGGAAAGGTGCTAGGAGGCAAGGCAAGGGGAGGTTCCAGGAGGCAAGGCAAGGTGTGTCGGCATGAGTCAGTGATAGGAAAGAAGACAACACAACCACCAGATAAGGAGTAAAGTTGGTCACAACTTAAATTTTTTAGGGTGGCCTGGGCAAGGCAAGGTGTCGGAGCGCAAGGCACAACGAAAAGCGCTCGGTGGCAAGGCAAGGCAAGGTAGTGCTAAGCAAGAAGACGAGCCAATCATCGGATAAGGAGTGAAGGTGGTCACATCTCAAATTTTTTAAGACAACCTAGGCAAGGAAATGCAAGGAGAGGCGCGCGAGGAGGCAAGGCAATGCAAGGTAGTGCTAGGCAAGAGGGCGAGTCAATTACCGGATAAGGAGTGAAGGTGGTCACAACTCAGCTTTTTTAAGACATCCTAGGCAAGGCAAGACAAGGAAAGGCACCAAGAGGCAAGGGAAAGCAAGGTACAAGGAGACAAGCCGAGGCAAGGCACCAAGAACTAAGGCAAGGCGCTAGGAGGCAAGGCAGGGCATGGAGAAAGGCGAGGCAAGGCAAGGCAAGGTAGCTCTAGGAAAGAAGATGAGTCGATCATCAGATAAGCTGTAAAGATGGTCAGAACTTAACCTTTTTAAGATGGCATGGGAAAGGCAAGGCAAGGAAAAACGTCAGGACGCAAGGCAAGGCAAGGTGCGAAGAGGCAAGGCAATGCAAGGCATGATGCAAGGTAAGGCAAGGCACAAAGAGGCAAAGCAAGGCAAGGTGCGAGAGGATGAGTTGGGGTGCAACGACCGAACTGATGGGCGAGTTGGTGGATGCGTCATGACTTAAGAGGACCCATGTGATGAGTTGGTGAGTCGACTCGACTCTCATGCCAAACGGTGAAGTGATCCACGGGATGGAGTGAGCACATATAAGTAAGGCATGAGTTGGGATGAGTTAAGGTAGAACAACTCAGGAAGAGAAGAATGAACAACTCGGCCAGGCATGGAAACCCCAGGTTTCCCATGCTTGCGCTTTTGGGAGGCTTTTATCGCGACCAGACATGGAAACCCCTAGGTTTCTCATGCTTGTGCTTGGGCAGCTTCCATCGCAGTCGTACATGGAAACCCCCCATGCTTGGGCGGTTTCACTCTCATATGACTTGGAAACCCTGAATTTCATCAGAGCTATAGAGGTTTTCCATCACGGTCGTACACGAAAACCCCGAATTTCATCACAACTACAGAGGTTTTCCATCGTGATTGTACACATAAACCCCTAATTTCGTCGCAACTACAGAGGTTTTCCATCGCGGTCATACACAGAAACTTGGTGCTTCCCACCACACCCAGACGATTTCCCTCATGGTCAAACATGGAAACCCTGTGTTTCCCACACTTGGATGACTTCCTCAATGGTCGGGCATGGAAACCCCAAGTTTCCTGCACTTGCACTTTTGGGTGCTTCCCGCCACGGCTGGGCATATTGACCCCAAGTTTCCTACACTTGCACTTGGGTAGATTTCGCTGCCTGGTTGACCATAGAAACCCCCCAAGTTTCCCTCCCTCGCACTTGGGCGAGGGCATGGAAACGAAAAATTTCCCATGATTGCACTTTTTTTGGATGGACAGATGGAAACCTCAATTTGCCCACACTTCGAAATCCAAGCTGCTTCCATTACCCGACCAGGCGTGGAAATCCCAAGTTTCCCACACTTGCACATGAGCAACGTTCGTCGCACAATTGGACCCCGATTCCCTGCAATTGGGCGGCTTCGCTCTCGACCGACCCGAAAACCCTGAATTCCCCCACACACTTGGGCGATGGATACGCCCTTGGTCGACCCTGAAACCCCAAGTTTCCCACCCTCACACGGGGGAATGGAAACTGCAAGTTTCCCATGCTGGAAATTTGGGCAGACAGATGGAAACGCCTAGTTCCCCATGCTTCGCAATTCAGGCGGCTTCCATCACCCGACCGAGCATGGAAACCCCAAGTTTTCCACACTTGCACATGGGCAGCGTTCATTGCCTGACAAGACGTGGAAACCATTGATTCCCCACACTTGGGCGGTTTCACTCTCGACTAGCCCAGAAACCTTGAATTTCCCCACATGCTTGGGCGATGAATTTACTCTTGGTCAACCCGAAAAACCCCAAGTTTCCAACGCTTACACTTGGGGCCGGTTTCCACCCTCGGCCGTAGTGGAGAACCTGAATTCTGGTGGTTAATCCATTGGTCGAGACTCGAAAACCCCAAAATCCCCACACTTGGGAAGTTTCTCCTCTCTTGGGAACCCCGAATTCCCCACACTTGGGCGATTTCTCTGCTCTCGAAAACCCCAAATTCCCCACACTTGGGCGGTTTCTCCGCTCTTGGAAACCCTGCATTCTCCACACTTGGGTGGTTTCTCCGCTCTCAGAAACCTTGAATTCCCCACACTTGGGCGGTTTCTTCGCTCTCAAAAACCCTGAATTACCCACACTTGGGCGGTTTCTCCCTTCTCGAAAACCTCGAATTCCCCACACTTGGGTGGTTTCTCCGCTCTCGGAAACCCCAAATTCCCCACACTTGGGTGGTTTCTCCGCTCTCAGAAACCACTAATTCCCCACACTTGGGTGTTTTCTCTACTCGTTGAGACTTGGAAACCCCTAATTCCCCACACTTGGGCAGTGTCTCCATTCGTTGAGACTCGAAAACCTCGAATTCCCCACACTTGGGTGGTTTCTTCGCTCGTCGAGACTCAGAAACCCTAAATTCCCCACACTTGGGTGATTTCTCCGGTCGTCAAGACTCGGAAACCCCGAATTCCCCACACTTGGGTGATTTATCTACCTATTGAGACTCGAAAACCCTGAATTCCCCGCACTTGGGCGGTTTCTCCCACGGTCGCGACTCGAAAACCCTGAATTCCCCACACTTGGGCGATTTCTCCGCTCGTCGAGACTCGAAAACCATGAATTCCCTGAACTTGGTCGGTTTCTCCCACGGTCGAGATTCGGAAACCCTGAATTTACCGCACTTGGGTCGGTTTCTCCTTAATGCAAGGCAAACTTGGGGTTTCCCAAATGCAAACCCTTGGGTCGGTTTCTCCCTTGGTTGAGACTCAGAAACCCCAAAATCTCCGCACACTCACAAAACCTTTCATATGCGAAACGAGAGGTGTCGAGATTTAGAATGGGATGAACATAGGCTCTGAATCAAGGCGAATAAGGAATGAATCTTAGTGGATTGTGGCAGAAAGGCCACTCTGCCACTTACAATACCCCATCGCGTATTTAAGTTATCTACAAAGGATTTTTCTCAATGACTGTTTGAAATTGAACTTCAAAGCTACCTCAACCGAGGTTTGCAAGTGAAACAGTCCCCTAGGGGTGCTGAAGCAACACCCCTATTGTGGCTCAAGATTCAGTTGAGGAGTGACAAGTGTCGCTTCTAGCACAGATTTTGACTTAGAGGTGCTCAGTCATAATCCAACACACGGTAGCTTCGCACCATTGACTTTTGAACCAAGCGCGATGACCAATTGTGTGAATCAACGGTCGATTGGCACTCAAACCATTCACAGAAGCTCAAGGGTTCCAGAGGCAACGCAAGGTGAGTTGGCAAGAGGGGCACCCAAAACCAAGCCAACTTGGCAAGAGGAGCACTCAACAAAAAAAACCGAAAGAGCCATCAACATAGGTGCGGTGAGGCAAAAACTTGGGGTTTCCAGAAGCAACGCAAGGTAGTTGGAAAGAGTGGCGCCCAAAACCAAGCTGAGTTGGCAAGAGGAGCACCCAACCAACAAAATTGAAAGAGCCAGTGACAGAGGTGTGGTGGGGAAAATACTTGGGCTTTCCAGAGGCAACGCAAGGCAAGTTGGCAGGAGGGGTGTCCAAAACCAAGCCGAGTTGGCAAGAGGAGCGCCCAACCAACAAAACCAAAAGAGCCAGTAACAGAGGTGTGGTGGGGGAAAAGCTTGGGGTTTGCAGAGGCAATGCAAGGAAAGATGTCAAGAGGGTTTCTTGACACCAAGACAAGTTGACAAGTGGAGCTCCCAACAAACAAAACCGAAAGGGCCAACGATAGAGGTGCGGTGGGAACAAAACTTTTGGTTTCTCGAATGCAAGGAAAACTTGGGGTTTCCAGAGGGAACACAACAAGTTCGCAAGACAAGCACCCAAAGGGAAGCCATTTTTGCAAGAGGAGCGCCCAACCAACAAAATCGAAAGAGCCATCGGCACAGTGGTGGGAAAAAACATTGGGGTTTCCAGAATGCAAGGCAAACTTGGGGTTTCCAGAGGAAACGCAAGGCAAGCTGGCAAGAGGGGTGCCCAACCAAAAAGCCCGAGGAGCCAGTGACACAACTCACTTTTGGGAAGAAACTTGGGGTTTCCCAAAGCCAATGCAAACATGGGGTTTTTCTACGACACACCAAGGCGAGTTGAAAATATAAGCGCTCGGAAGCATGGAAAAAGGGGCAATGCAATTTTGCAAGATGGGTGCCCGACCAATAAAACCAAAGAGCCAGCGACACAACTCATGTGGGAAAAAAATTGGGGTTTCCAGAAGACAAGGAAGGGCGAGTTGGCAAGATGGGCGCGCAAAGGCCAGTTGACTTGGAAGGATGAGCACCCACAATGAGAGTGGAGGTTGAAATATGGGCGCGCAAAGTTTAGGAGACTTGGAAGGATGGGTGCCCAAAATGAGAGTCGAGTTGGCAAGATGGGAGCCCGAACACAACGAGAGCTGAGTTGGCAATATGGTCACCCGAACGCAACACAAGGCAAGTTTGCAAGATGTGTTCCCAAATGCAACACAAGGTGAGTTCGCAAGATGGGTACCCAAACGCATGAAGCATCGTAACGAAAATGACCACACAAGGGAGAAATAGGCAAAAAGTCGAGCCAGAGGACAAATAAGAACCAATTTTGGATTGGAGGTAGATTTTTTAATACAGCCTCACCAAGGTTGGGCATTCGAATGCAATGCAAGGCGAGTCAACAACATGGGTGCTTGAACGCAACGCAAGGTGATTTCGCAACATGGGTGCTCAAAGGCAATGTAAGGTGAGTTCGCAACATGGGTGCCCAAATGCACGAAGAGCCATAATGAAAATGACCACACAAGGAAGCACTAGGCAAAAAGATGAGCCATAGGACAGATCAGAACCAATTTTTTCTTGGAGGTATATTTTGTAATATGACCTCACCAAGGTTGGGCACTCAAACGCAATTCAAGGGAAGTTCACAAGATGGGCGCCCAAACACAACACAAGGTGAGTTCACAACATGGGTGCCCAAACGCACGAAGAACCATAACGAAAATGACCACACAAGGGAGAACTAGGCTAAAAGATGAGCCGAAGGACAGATAAGAACCAATTTTGGCTTGGAGGTAGATTTTTTAATACGGCCTCACCAAGGTTGGGCACCCGAACGCAACACAAGCCGAGTTCGCAAGCTGGGCGCCCAAACGCAATGCAAGGCGAGTTCGCAAGATTGGTGCCCAAACAAAAAAATGATCCGCAATGAAAATGACCACACAAGGGAGCACTGGGCTAAAAGACGAGCCGGAGGATGGATAAGAACAATTTTTGGCTTGGAGGTAGATTTTTTAATACGGCCTCACCAAGGTTGGGAGCCAGAATGCAACACAAGGCAAGTTCACAACATGGGAACCCAAACGCAATGCAAGGCGAGTTCACAACATGGGCGCCCAAACGCACGAAGCACCGTAACAAAAATGCCCACACAAGGGAGAAATAGGAAAAAACATGAGCTAGAGGACAGATTAGAACCAATTTTGGCTTGGAGGTAGATTTTTTAATACGGCCTCACCAAGGTTGGGCGCCCGAATGCAATGCAAGGCGAGCTCGCAAGATGGGTACCCGACCAACAAAACCGAAGAGCTAGCAACACAACTCATGTGGGAAAAAAATTGGGGTTTCCAGAAGGCAAGGAAGAGCGAGTTGGCAAGATGGGTGCGCAAAGGCAAGGCGAGTTGACAAGTTGGGCACGCAAAGGCAAGGTGAATTGGAAAGATGGGTGCCCACAAGGGGAGTCTTTGCAAAAATGAGGCAGGGCACCCAAACACGGCGAGAGGCAAGCTGGCAAGATGGGCGCCAAAATGAAATGAGAGGTGAGTTGGCAAGATGGGCGCCCCAATGGAACGCAAGGCGAGTTTGCAAGATTGGTGCCTAAATGCAACGCAACACAAGTTGGCAAGGTGGGTGTCTGAACACAAAGCAAGGCTGCTAGTATGAAAGATGATGCCCAAACGCAACAAAAGGCGAGTTCGCAAGATGGGCACCCAAACGAAAAAATGATCCGTAATGAAAAAGACCACAGAAGGGAGCACTAGGCTAAAAGACGAGTCGGAGGATGGATAAGAACCAATTTTGGCTTGGAGGTAGATTTTTTAATACTAACTCACCAAGGTTGTCTGCCTGAACGCAACGCAATGTGAGTTCGCAAGATGAGTTCCAAACGCAACGCAAGGTGAGTTCACAAGATGGGTGCCCAATTGAAAAAATTATCCATAATGAAAACAACCACACAAGGGAGCACTAGGCTAAAAGATGAGCCGAAGGGCGGATAATAACCAATTTTGGCTTGGAGGTAGATTTTTTAATATGTCCTCACCAAGGTTGGACACCCAAACACAATGCAAGGCGAGTTCGCAACATGGGTGGCCATACGCATGAAGAGCCATAATGAAACGCATGAGGAGCCTGGCCAAGGTTGGGCGACCAAGGACAAGGCAAAGCGAGTTGACAAGAGGGGCACCCAAATGCAATGCAAGGCCAGTTGGCAAGGTGGGCACCCAAATGAACGAAGAGTTGTAACAAAATGCATGAATGACCATAATGAAATGCACGAAGAGCCATAATGAAAACGACCACACAAGTGAGCACTAGGAAAAAATACGAGCCAGAGGAAGGATAAGAACCAATTTTGGCTTGGGGGTAGATTTTTTAATGCGAAGTCACCAAGGTTGGGTGCCCAAACACAAGGCAAGGCGAGTTCATAATATGGGCACTCAAACACAATGCAAGGCAAGTTCATAACATGGGTTCCCAAATGCATGAAGCGTCGTAATGAAACACACGAGAAGCCTGCCCAAGGTTGGGCGACCAAGGGCAAGGCAAGACGACTTGGTAAGAGGGGCACCCAAGCACAATCCAAGGCCAATTGGCAAGATGGGTGCCCAAATGCACGAAGAGCCGTAACGAAATGCATGAATGGCCGTAATGAAATGCATGAAGATCCATAATGAAAATGACCACACAAGGGAGCACCAGGCAAAAAGATGAATCATAGGATGGATAAGAACCAATTTTGGCTTGGAGGTAGATTTTTTAATATGACCTCACCAAGGTTGGTTGCCCGAATGGAATGCAAGGCGAGTTCACAATATGGGTACCCGAACACAACGCAAGGCGAGTTTGCAACATGGGCACCCAAACACACGAAGATCCGTAACAAAATGCATGAGGAGACTGACCAAGGTTAGGCAACCAAGGGCAAGGCAAGGCGAGTTGGCAAGAGGGGAACCCAAACGAAATGCAAGACTAGTTGGCACAAACACACAAAGATCCATAACGAAACACACGAATGGCCATAACAAAACACATGAAGAGCCATAACGAAAATGACCACACATGGGAGCGCTAGGCAAAAAGACAAGCCAGAGGATGGATAGGAACCAATTTTGACTTGGAGGTATATTTTTTAATACGGCCTCACCAAGGTTGGGTGCTCGAATGCAATGCAAGGCAAGTTTGCAAGATGGGTGCCCAAATGCAATGCAAGGAAACTTCTCAACATGGGCACCCAAATGCATGAAGAGTTGTAATGAAACACACGAGGAGCCTGGCCAAGGTTGGGCGACCAAGGGCAAGGCAAGGCGAGTTGGCAAGAGGGGAACCCAAATGCAATGCAAGGCCAGTTGGCAAGATGGGTGACCAAATGCACAAAGAGCCATAATGGAATGCACGAACGGCCTTAACAAAACACATGAATAGTCGTAACAGAATGCACGAATGACCGTAATGAAACACAGGAAGAGTTGTAATGAAAACGACCACACAAAGGGAGCACTAGGCAAAAAGACAAGCCAGAGGACAGATAAGAACCAATTTTGGCTTGGAGGTAGATTTTTTAATACGGCCTCACCAAGGTTGGGTGCCTGAACACAACACAAGGAGAGTTCACAAGATGGGCGCCCAAACGCAACGCAAGGCAAGGTGAATTGACAAGAGGGGCACCCAAATGCAATGCAAGGCTAGTTGGCAAGATGGGCTCCCAAACGTATGAAGAGCCATAATGGAACGCACGAACGACCGCAACGAAATGCATGAAGAGACATAACGAAATGCACGAAGAGCCGTAACAAAAACGACCACACAAAGGGAGGACTAGGAAAAAAGATGAGCCAGAGGACAGATAAGAACCAATTTTGGCTTGGAGGTATATTTTTTAATACGACCTTAGCAAGGTTGGGCACCCGAATGCAATGCAAGGTGAGTTCGCAAGATGGGCACCCAAATGCAACGCAAGGCGACTTCACAACATGGGCACCCAAATGCATAAAGAGTCGTAACGAAATGCACGAGGAGATTGGCCAAGGTTGGACGATCAAGGGCAAGGTAAGGCAAGTTGGCAAGAAGGGCACCCAAATGAAATGCAAGGCCAGTTGGCAAGATGGGCGGCCAAGCGCACGAAGAGCCATAACGGAATGCACGAACGGTCGTAATGAAACACACGAAGAGTCGTAACAAAATGCATGAAGAGCCGTAATGAAAATGACCACACAAAGGGAGAACTAGGTAAAAAGACAAGCCAGAGGAAAGATAAGAACCAATTTTGGCTTGAAGGTAGATTTTTTAATACGACCTCTCCAAGGTTGGGTGCCCAAATGCAACGTAAGGCGGGTTCGCAAGATGGGCGCCAAAACACAAGATGGGCGCCAAAACCAAGGGAAAGGAAAGACGAGTTTGGAAGAGGGGCACCCAAATGCAATGTAAGGCCAGATAACAAGATTTGAGCCCAAATGCATGAAGAGCCGTAACAAAACGTACGAACAGTCGTAACAAAATGCACGATGAGCCGTAACAAAATTCACGAAGAGCCGTAAAGAAAACGACCACACAAGGGAGCACTGGGCAAAAAGATGAGTTGGAGGATGGATAAGAACCAATTTTGGCTTGGAGGTAGATTTTTTAATATAGCCTCACCAAGGTTGGGCTCCCGAACACAATGCAAGGTGAGTTCACAACATGGGCGCCTGAATGCAATGGAAGGCGAGTTCACAACATGGGCACCCAAATGCACGAAGAGCCGTAACGAAATGCACGAACAACATGGGAAAGGCCAGGTGAGTTGGCAAGAGGAGCATCCAAACGCAACGCAAGTCTAGTTGGTAAGATGGGCGCCCAAACACACGAAGAGCGGTAACGAAACACACAAAGATCCATAACGAAAATGACCACACAAAGGAGCACTTGGAAAAAAGATGAGCTCGATGATGGATAAGAACCAATTTTGGCTTGAAGGTAGATATTTTAATATGGCCTGTCCAAGGTTGGGTGACCAAGGGCAAGGCAAGGCAACTTGGCAAGAGGAGCACCCAAATGCAATGCAAGGCAAGTTGGTAAGATGGGCCCCTAAATTCACAAAGAGCCGTAACAAAAATGACCACACAATGGAGCACTAGGAAAAAAGATGAGTCGAAGGACGGATAAGTGCCAGTTTTGGCTTAGAGGTAGATTTTTTAATATGGCATGGCCAAGGTTGGGCGACCAAGGGCAAGGCAAGGCAAGTTGGCAAGAGGGGCGCCCAAACACAACACAAGGTGGGTAGGCAAGATGGGTGCCCAAACACACGAAGAGTCGTAACGAAAACAACCACACAAGGGAGCACTAGGAAAAAAGACGAGCCGGAGGATGGATAAGAACCAATTTTGGCTTGGAGGTAGATTTTTTAATACGGCATGGCCAAGGTTGGGTGACCAAGGGAAAGGCAAGGCGAGTTGGCAAGATGGGTGCCCAAATGCACAAAGAGCCATAAAAAAACGCATGAAGATCATGGGAAAGGATAGGTGATTTGGCAAGAGGGGAACACAAACGCAATGCAAGGCCAGTTGGAAAAATGGGTGCCCAAACGAACGAAGAGATGTAACAAAATGCACAAAGAGCCGTAATGAAAATGACCACACAACACAAGGGAGAACTAGGAAAAAAGATGAGACAGATGACAGATAAGAACCAATTTTGGCTTCGAGGTAGATATTTTAATACGGCCTGGCATGGCAAGGCAAGGAAACAAGAGGCAAGGCAAGGCAAGGAAACATGAGGTAGGGAAAGGGAAGGCAAGGTGCCAAGAGGCAAGGAAAGGCAAGGTGCTAGGAGGCAAGGCAAGGGAAGGTGCAAGGGAGGCAAGGCATGGAAAGGCACCAAGAGGCAAGGCATGGCAAGGAAAGGCAAGGTGAGAGGAGGCAAGGCAAGGGAAGGTGTCAGGAGGCAAGGCAAGGTGTGTCGGCATGAGGATACCTCACGAAAATTTGGGAACGGCCACATGAGTCAGTGCCAGGAAAGAAGACAAGACAACCACCAGATAAGGAGTAAAGTTGGTCACAAATTAACTTTTTTAGGGCGGCCTGGGCAAGGCAAGGTGTCAGGACACAAGGCACAACAAAAAGCACCAGGGGGCAAGGCAAGGCAAGGCAAGGTAATTCTAGGAAACAAGACGAGCCAATCATTGGATAAGGAGTGAAGGTGGTCGCAACTACACTTTTTTAAGATGGCCTAGGCAAGGCAATGCAATGAGAGGCATGCGAGGAGGAAAGGCAATGGAAGGTAGTGCTAGGCAAGAGGACGAGTCAGTCACTGGATAAGGAGTGAAGGTGGTCACAACTCAACTTTTTTAAGACGTCCTAGGCAAGGTAAGACAAGGAAAGGTGCCAAGAGGCAAGGCAAGGCAAGGTATGAGGAGGCAAGTTGGGGCAAGGCACCAAGAGCTAAGGCAAGGCTCCAGAAGGCAAGGCAGGGCATGGAAAAAGGAAAGGCAAGGTAGCGCCAGGCAAGAAGACGAGCCGACTATCAGATAAGGTGTAAATATGGTTAGAACTTAACTTTTTTAAGATGGCATGGGCAAGGCAAGGCAAGGAAAGGCATCGGGACACAAGGCAAGGCAAGGCAAGGAAGGGCACGTCACAAGTCAAGGTAGGGAACGTCACAAGGCAAGGAAAGGCGCAAAGAGGCAAGGCAATGCAGGGCATGACGTAAGGCAAGTCAAGGCACGAAGAGGCATGACAAGGTAAGGTGCAAGCAGATGATTTGGGGTGTTAATCCATTGGTCGAGACTCATAAAACCCCAAAATCCCCACACTTGGGAAGTTTCTCCTCTCTTAGGAACCTCGAATTCCCCACACTTGGGTGATTTCTCTTCTCTCGAAAACCCCAAATTCCCCACACTTGGGCGGTTTCTCTGCTCTCGGAAACCCTGCATTCCCCACACTTGGGCGGTTTCTCTGCTCTCAGAAACCTTGAATTCCCCACACTTGGGCGGTTTCTTCGCTCTCGAAAACCCTAAATTACCCACACTTGGGCGATTTCTCCCTTCTCGAAAACCTCAAATTCCCCACACTTGGGTGGTTTCTCTGCTCTCGGAAACCCCAAATTCCCCACACTTGGGTGGTTTCTCCGCTCTCAGAAACCTCTAATTCCCCACACTTGGGTGTTTTCTCTACTCGTTGAGACTTGGAAACCCCTAATTCCCCACACTTGGGCAGTTTCTCCATTCGTTGAGACTCGAAAACCTCGAATTCCCCACACTTGGGTGGTTTCTTCGCTCGTCGAGACTCGGAAACCCTAAAATCCCCACACTTGGGTGATTTCTCCGGTCATCAAGACTCGGAAACCCCGAATTCCCCACACTTGGGTGATTTATCTAGCTGTTGAGACTCGAAAACCCTGAATTCCCCGCACTTGGGCGGTTTCTCCCATGGTCGCGACTCGAAAATCCTGAATTCCCCACACTTGGGCAATTTCTCTGCTCGTCGAGACTCGAAAACCCTGAATTCCCTGAACTTGGTCGGTTTCTCCCACGGTCGAGATTCGGAAACCTTGAATTTACCACACTTGGGTCAGTTTCTCCTTAATGCAAGGCAAACTTGGGGTTTCCCAAATGCAAACCCTTGGGTCGGTTTCTCCCTTGGTTGAGAGTCAGAAACCCCAAAATCTTCGCACACTCACAAAACCTTTCATATGTGAAACGAGAGGTGTCAAGAATTAGAATGGGATGAACATAGGCTCTGAATCAAGGCGAATAAGGAATGAATCTTAGTGGATTGTGGCAGAAAGGCCACTCTGCCACTTACAATACCCCATCGCGTATTTAAGTTATCTACAAAGGATTTTTCTCAATGACTGTTTGAAATTGAACTTCAAAGCTACCTCAACCGAGGTTTGCAAGTGAAACAGTCCCCTAGGGGTGCTGAAGCAACACCCCTATTGTGGCTCAAGATTCAGTTGAGGAGTGACAAGTGTCGCTTCTAGCACAGATTTTGACTTAGAGGTGCTCAGTCATAATCCAACACACGGTAGCTTCGCACCATTGACTTTTGAACCAAGCGCGATGACCAATTGTGTGAATCAACGGTCGATTGGCACTCAAACCATTCACAGAAGCTCAAGGGTTCCAGAGGCAACGCAAGGTGAGTTGGCAAGAGGGGCACCCAAAACCAAGCCAACTTGGCAAGAGGAGCACTCAACAAAAAAAACCGAAAGAGCCATCAACATAGGTGCGGTGAGGCAAAAACTTGGGGTTTCCAGAAGCAACGCAAGGTAGTTGGAAAGAGTGGCGCCCAAAACCAAGCTGAGTTGGCAAGAGGAGCACCCAACCAACAAAATTGAAAGAGCCAGTGACAGAGGTGTGGTGGGGAAAATACTTGGGCTTTCCAGAGGCAACGCAAGGCAAGTTGGCAGGAGGGGTGTCCAAAACCAAGCCGAGTTGGCAAGAGGAGCGCCCAACCAACAAAACCAAAAGAGCCAGTAACAGAGGTGTGGTGGGGGAAAAGCTTGGGGTTTGCAGAGGCAATGCAAGGAAAGATGTCAAGAGGGTTTCTTGACACCAAGACAAGTTGACAAGTGGAGCTCCCAACAAACAAAACCGAAAGGGCCAACGATAGAGGTGCGGTGGGAACAAAACTTTTGGTTTCTCGAATGCAAGGAAAACTTGGGGTTTCCAGAGGGAACACAACAAGTTCGCAAGACAAGCACCCAAAGGGAAGCCATTTTTGCAAGAGGAGCGCCCAACCAACAAAATCGAAAGAGCCATCGGCACAGTGGTGGGAAAAAACATTGGGGTTTCCAGAATGCAAGGCAAACTTGGGGTTTCCAGAGGAAACGCAAGGCAAGCTGGCAAGAGGGGTGCCCAACCAAAAAGCCCGAGGAGCCAGTGACACAACTCACTTTTGGGAAGAAACTTGGGGTTTCCCAAAGCCAATGCAAACATGGGGTTTTTCTACGACACACCAAGGCGAGTTGAAAATATAAGCGCTCGGAAGCATGGAAAAAGGGGCAATGCAATTTTGCAAGATGGGTGCCCGACCAATAAAACCAAAGAGCCAGCGACACAACTCATGTGGGAAAAAAATTGGGGTTTCCAGAAGACAAGGAAGGGCGAGTTGGCAAGATGGGCGCGCAAAGGCCAGTTGACTTGGAAGGATGAGCACCCACAATGAGAGTGGAGGTTGAAATATGGGCGCGCAAAGTTTAGGAGACTTGGAAGGATGGGTGCCCAAAATGAGAGTCGAGTTGGCAAGATGGGAGCCCGAACACAACGAGAGCTGAGTTGGCAATATGGTCACCCGAACGCAACACAAGGCAAGTTTGCAAGATGTGTTCCCAAATGCAACACAAGGTGAGTTCGCAAGATGGGTACCCAAACGCATGAAGCATCGTAACGAAAATGACCACACAAGGGAGAAATAGGCAAAAAGTCGAGCCAGAGGACAAATAAGAACCAATTTTGGATTGGAGGTAGATTTTTTAATACAGCCTCACCAAGGTTGGGCATTCGAATGCAATGCAAGGCGAGTCAACAACATGGGTGCTTGAACGCAACGCAAGGTGATTTCGCAACATGGGTGCTCAAAGGCAATGTAAGGTGAGTTCGCAACATGGGTGCCCAAATGCACGAAGAGCCATAATGAAAATGACCACACAAGGAAGCACTAGGCAAAAAGATGAGCCATAGGACAGATCAGAACCAATTTTTTCTTGGAGGTATATTTTGTAATATGACCTCACCAAGGTTGGGCACTCAAACGCAATTCAAGGGAAGTTCACAAGATGGGCGCCCAAACACAACACAAGGTGAGTTCACAACATGGGTGCCCAAACGCACGAAGAACCATAACGAAAATGACCACACAAGGGAGAACTAGGCTAAAAGATGAGCCGAAGGACAGATAAGAACCAATTTTGGCTTGGAGGTAGATTTTTTAATACGGCCTCACCAAGGTTGGGCACCCGAACGCAACACAAGCCGAGTTCGCAAGCTGGGCGCCCAAACGCAATGCAAGGCGAGTTCGCAAGATTGGTGCCCAAACAAAAAAATGATCCGCAATGAAAATGACCACACAAGGGAGCACTGGGCTAAAAGACGAGCCGGAGGATGGATAAGAACAATTTTTGGCTTGGAGGTAGATTTTTTAATACGGCCTCACCAAGGTTGGGAGCCAGAATGCAACACAAGGCAAGTTCACAACATGGGAACCCAAACGCAATGCAAGGCGAGTTCACAACATGGGCGCCCAAACGCACGAAGCACCGTAACAAAAATGCCCACACAAGGGAGAAATAGGAAAAAACATGAGCTAGAGGACAGATTAGAACCAATTTTGGCTTGGAGGTAGATTTTTTAATACGGCCTCACCAAGGTTGGGCGCCCGAATGCAATGCAAGGTGAGCTCGCAAGATGGGTACCCGACCAACAAAACCGAAGAGCTAGCGACACAACTCATGTGGGAAAAAAATTGGGGTTTCCAGAAGGCAAGGAAGAGCGAGTTGGAAAGATGGGTGCGCAAAGGCAAGGTGAGTTGACAAGTTGGGCACGCAAAGGCAAGGTGAATTGGAAAGACGGGTGCCCACAAGGGGAGTCGTTGCAAAAATGAGGCAGGGCACCCAAACACGGCGAGAGGCAAGCTGGCAAGATGGGCGCCAAAATGAAATGAGAGGTGAGTTGGCAAGATGGGCGCCCCAATGGAACGCAAGGCGAGTTTGCAAGATTGGCGCCTAAATGCAATGCAACACAAGTTGGCAAGGTGGGTGTCTGAACACAAAGCAAGGCTGCTAGTATGTAAGATGATGCCCAAACGCAACACAAGGCGAGTTCGCAAGATGGGCACCCAAACGAAAAAATGATCCGTAATGAAAAAGACCACACAAGGGAGCACTAGGCTAAAAGACGAGTCGGAGGATGGATAAGAACCAATTTTGGCTTGGAGGTAGATTTTTTAATACGACCTCACCAAGGTTGTGTGCTTGAACGCAACACAATGCGAGTTCGCAAGATGGGTGCCAAACACAATGCAAGGTGAGTTCACAAGATGGGTGCCCAAATGAAAAAATGATCCGTAATGAAAACAACCACACAAGGGAGCACTAGGCTAAAAGATGAGTCGGAGGGCGGATAATAACCAATTTTGGCTTCGAGGTATATTTTTTAATATGTCCTCACCAAGGTTGGACACCCGAACGCAATGCAAGGTGAGTTCGCAACATGGGTGCCCATACGCATGAAGAGCCATAATGAAACACATGAGGAGCCTGGCCAAGGTTGGGCGACCAAGGGCAAGGCAAAGCGAGTTGACAAGAGGGGCACCCAAATGCAATGCAAGGCCAGTTGGCAAGGTTGGCACCCAAATGAACGAAGAGCTATAACGAAATGCATGAATGACCATAATGAAATGCACGAAGAGCCATAATGAAAACGACCACACAAGGGAGCACTAGGAAAAAATACGAGCCAGAGGAAGGATAAGAACCAATTTTGTCTTGGGGGTAGATTTTTTAATGCGAAGTCACCAAGGTTGGGTGCCCAAACACAAGGCAAGGAAAGTTCATAAGATGGGCACTCGAACGCAATGCAAGGCAAGTTCATAACATGGGTTCCCAAATGCATGAAGCGTCGTAATGAAACACACGAGAAGCCTGGCCAAGGTTGGGCAACCAAGGGAAAGGCAAGACGACTTGGTAAGAGGGTCACCCAAGCACAATGCAAGGCCAGTTGGCAAGATGGGTGCCCAAATGCACGAAGAGCCGTAATGAAATGCACGAATGGTCGTAATGAAATGCATGAAGAGCCATAACGAAAATGACCACACAAGGGAGCACCAGGCAAAAAGATGAATCATAGGATGGATAAGAACCAATTTTGGCTTGGAGGTAGATTTTTTAATACGACCTCGCCAAGGTTGGTTGCTCGAATGGAATGCAAGGCGAGTTCACAATATGGGTACCCGAACGCAACGCAAGGCGAGTTTGCAACATGGGCACCCAAACACACGAAGAGCCGTAACAAAATGCATGAGGAGACTGACCAAGGTTAGGCGACCAAGGGCAAGGCAAGGCGAGTTGGCAAGAGGGGAACCCAAACGAAATGCAAGACTAGTTGGCACAAACACACAAAGAGCCATAACGAAATGCACGAATGGCCATAACGAAACACATGAAGAGCCACAACGAAAATGACCACACATGGGAGCACTAGGCAAAAAGACAAGCCAGAGGATGGATAGGAACCAATTTTGACTTGGAGGTATATTTTTTAATACGGCCTCACCAAGGTTGGGTGCTCGAATGTAATGCAAGGCAAGTTTGCAAGATGGGTGCCCAAATGCAATGCAAGGAAACTTCTCAACATGGGCACCCAAATGCATGAAGAGATGTAATCAAACACACGAGGAGCCTGGCCAAGGTTGGGCGACCAAGGGCAAGGCAAGGCGAGTTGGCAAGAGGGGAACCCAAATGCAATGCAAGGCTAGTTGGCAAGATGGGCGACCAAATGCACAAAGATCCATAATGGAATGCACGAACGGCCTTAACGAAACACATGAATAGCCGTAACAGAATGCACGAATGACCGTAATGAAACACACGAAGAGTTGTAATGAAAACGACCACACAAAGGGAGGACTAGGCAAAAAGACAAGCCAGAGGACAGATAAGAACCAATTTTGGCTTGGAGGTAGATTTTTTAATACGGCCTCACCAAGGTTGGGTGCCCGAACACAACGCAAGGAGAGTTCACAAGATGGGCGCCCAAACGCAAGGCAAGGCAAGGTGAATTGACAAGAGGGGCACCCAAATGCAATGCAAGGCTAGTTGGAAAGATGGGCTCCCAAACGTATGAAGAGACATAATGGAACGCACGAAGGACCGCAACGAAATGCATGAAGAGACATAATGAAATGCACGAAGAGCCGTAACAAAAACGACCACACAAAGGGAGGACTAGGAAAAAAGACGAGCCAGAGGACAGATAAGAACCAATTTTGGCTTGGAGGTATATTTTTTAATACGACCTTAGCAAGGTTGGGCACCCGAACGCAATGCAAGGTGAGTTCGCAAGATGGGCACCCAAACGCAACGCAAGGCAACTTCACAACATGGGCACCCAAACGCATAAAGAGTCGTAACGAAATGCACGAGGAGATTGGCCAAGGTTGGGCGACCAAGGGAAAGGTAAGGCAAGTTGGCAAGAAGGGCACCCAAATGCAATGCAAGGCTAGTTGGCAAGATGGGCGGCCAAGCGCACGAAGAGCCATAACGGAACGCACGAACGGTCGTAACGAAACACACGAAGAGTCGTAACAAAATGCATGAAGAGTCGTAATGAAAATGACCACACAAAGGGAGAACTAGGCAAAAAGACGAGCCAGAGGACAGATAAGAACCAATTTTGGCTTGAAGGTAGATTTTTTAATACGACCTCTCCAAGGTTGGGTGCCCAAATGCAACGTAAGGCGGGTTCGCAAGATGGGCGCCAAAACACAACGCAAGGCAAGTTCGAAACATGGGCGCCCAAAATCATGAAGAGCCGTGACGAAACGCACCAAGAGCCTGGCCAAGGTTGGGAGACCAAGGGAAAGGAAAGACGAGTTTGGAAGAGGGGCACCCAAATGCAATGTAAGGCCAGATAACAAGATTTGAGCCCAAATGCATGAAGAGCCGTAACAAAATGCACGAACAGTCGTAACAAAATGCACGATGAGCCGTAACGAAATGCACGAAGAGCCGTAAAGAAAACGACCACACAAGGGAGCACTGGGAAAAAAGACGAGCCGGAGGATGGATAAGAACCAATTTTGGCTTGGAGGTATATTTTTTCATATAGCCTCACCAAGGTTGGGCTCCCGAACACAATGCAAGGCGAGTTCACAACATGGGCGCCTGAATGCAATGCAAGGCGAGTTCACAACATGGGTGCCCAAATGCACGAAGAGCTGTAACGAAACACACGAACAACATGGGCAAGGCCAGGTGAGTTGGCAAGAGGAGCATCCAAACGCAACGTAAGTCCAGTTGGTAAGATGGGTGCCCAAACACATGAAGAGCGGTAACGAAACGCACAAAGATCCGTAACGAAAATGACCACACAAAGGAGCACTTGGAAAAAAGACGAGCTCGATGATGGATAAGAACCAATTTTGGCTTCAAGGTAGATATTTTAATACGGCATGTCCAAGGTTGGGTGACCAAGGGCAAGGCAAGGCAACTTGGCAAGAGGGGCACCTAAATGCAATGCAAGGCAAGTTGGCAATATGGGCCCCTAAATTCACAAAGAGCCGTAACAAAAATGACCACACAATGGAGCACTAGGAAAAAAGATGAGTCGAAGGACGGATAAGTACCAGTTTTGGCTTAGAGGTAGATTTTTTAATATGGCATGGCCAAGGTTGGGCGACCAAGGGCAAGGCAAGGCGAGTTGGCAAGAGGGGCGCCCAAACGCAACACAAGGTGGGTAGGCAAGATGGGTGCCCAAACACACGAAGAGTCGTAACGAAAACAACCACACAAGGGAGCACTAGGAAAAAAGACGAGCCGGAGGATGGATAAGAACCAATTTGGGCTTGGAGGTAGATTTTTTAATACGGCATGGCCAAGGTTGGGTGACCAAGGGAAAGGCAAGGCGAGTTGGCAAGATGGGTGCCCAAATGCACAAAGATCCGTAAAAAAATGCATGAAGAGCATGGGCAAGGATAGATGATTTGGCAAGATGGGAACGCAAACGCAATGCAAGGCCAGTTGGCAAAATGGGTGCCCAAACAAATGAAGAGCTGTAACAAAATGCACAAAGAGCCGTAACGAAAATGACCACACAACACAAGGGAGAACTAGGAAAAAAGATGAGATAGATGACAGATAAGAACCAATTTTGGCTTCGAGGTAGATATTTTAATACGGCCTGGCATGGCAAGGCTAGGAAACAAGAGGCAAGTCAAGGCAAGGAAACATGAGGTAGGGAAAGGGAAGGCAAGGTGCCAAGAGGCAAGGAAAGGCAAGGTGCTAGGAGGCAAGGCAAGGGAAGGTGCAAGGGAGGCAAGGCATGGAAAGGCACTAAGAGGCAAGGCATGGCAAGGAAAGGCAAGGTGAGAGGAGGCAAGGCAAGGGAAGGTGTCAGGAGGCAAGGCAAGGTGTGTCGGCATGAGGATACCTCATGAAAATTTGGGAACGTCCACACGAGTCAGTGCCAGGAAAAAGACAAGACAACCACCAGATAAGGAGTAAAGTTTGTCACAAATTAACTTTTTTAGGGCGGCCTGGGCAAGGCAAGGTGTCAGGATGCAAGGAACAACAAAAAGCACCAGGGGGCAAGGCAAGGCAAGGTAATTCTAGGAAACAAGACGAGCCAATCATTGGATAAGGAGTGAAGGTGGTCGCAACTACACTTTTTTAAGATGGCCTAGGCAAGGCAATGCAATGAGAGGCATGCGAGGAGGAAAGGCAATGGAAGGTAGTGCTAGGCAAGAGGACGAGTCAGTCACTGGATAAGGAGTGAAGGTGGTCACAACTCAACTTTTTTAAGACGTCCTAGACAAGGTAAGACAAGGAAAGGTGCCAAGAGGCAAGGCAAGGCAAGGTACGAGGAGGCAAGTTGGGGCAAGGCACCAAGAGCCAAGACAAGGATCCAGAAGGCAAGGCAGGGCATGGAAAAAGGAAAGGCAAGGTAGCGCCAGGCAAGAAGACGAGCCGACTATCAGATAAGGTGTAAATATGGTTAGAACTTAACTTTTTTAAGATGGCATGGGAAAGGCAAGGCAAGGAAAGGCATCGGGACACAAGGCAAGGCAAGGCAAGGAAGGGCACGTCACAAGGCAAGGTAGGGCACGTCACAAGGCAAGGCTGTTAATGTTTTATGCTGATATTATAGTTCTTTGAATTTCATAAGATAAGAGCATAATAAGAACAAGATCACTGAGAAATACACATCCACAATAGACACAACATTTATCCTGG
>ML781188.1:228145-235326 GCA_009831015.1 Picea engelmannii | reverse complement strand
TACAAAACTGGCACGTGTGAAGAGTCACCATCCTGGCAGGGCCGACCTCTCTTACTGGGTGGGTAAATCCACCTTTAATTAAATCTGGCCCTTTCATTATAACTGTTGGGGCCGACTTCTTATTCTTTACATTATAATTGTCCAATGACCAATCCGCAAAAGGGGATTTGGTCCTTATACAATAACCAACTTGGTTAATCCTCAATGGGGATTAACCTAATAATAAAAATAATAATAATGACATGATTAATCCACAATGGGGATTTAATCCAATAACAAAATAATAAGAATGCTCTTCGCAGTTACATTATTTCAACAAAGGCAAGGCGCAAAGAGGCAAGGCAATGCAGGGCATGACGTAAGGCAAGTCAAGGCACGAAGAGGCATGGCAAGGTAAGGTGCAAGCAGATGATTTGGGGCGTGATGACCCAACCGATGGGTGAGTTGGTGGACGCGTCATGACTTAGGAGGACCCATGTGATGAGTTGGTGAGTCGACCCAACTCTCATGCCAAACGGTGCGGCGATCCACAGGATGGAGTGAGCACATATAAGTAAGGCATGAGTTGGGATGAGTCAAGGCAGAACAAATCGGGTAGAGAAGAGTGAAGATAGATTCAACTAAGTGTCTCGGTTGGGCATCTCAGTGGAGACCACACGAAGAGTCTCGAAGTTGAGTTGTTGGATGAGTTGGCAGTGCACGTGATGGAGAGGAGACTTGCGACAAACGTGTAAGGCAGACTCGGGTTGTGGCAAGGGGTCATATGAGACAATGAAGTGAGGAAAAATCCGTCGAAGTGACTTGGCCAAATTATGTATGTCTTTGTATGGAGTTGTGGCTCCTCTCTTGTGACCGTCTCTCATTGTAACATTCTGTACATTGTGATCTACAGGTGTCAAGAAAAATTCGTGTTGCCCAACCACATGTGTGTCTCTTTCTCATGTATGGATGATTGCATGTTCTTAATGGCTTAAATGACTAAGTATAGAACCATGTAATTGTCTAAGCATAAACAATGCATGTTTAGTGTAACCTGACACGATTGGCTCGGGACAGAGTATGTGTGTGCCCTGAGTGAGGCATAGTCCGGATGGAGTACGACTTGGGCGGGCCAAGCCACTGAGCCAAAAACGTTGTGGTGTCGGGCGACTTGGGAGCACCAAGTCGAGTTGGATCCTCGGGCAGACTGTGGGTGCGTGAAAGACTCGGTGTATGATTGGGTGGATTTCATGTTGGGTCCACATTGGACATGGAGTGGATTGCACGTTGGGTCCACATTGGACATGGAGTGGATTGCAAGGCACCTTTTCCAATATATAAGGACGAAACCTCCATCGTGCAAAGTCATCCAATAAGAGTTCAATTGATGAGTGCCTGACAAGGGTGGACAAGGAGTTATGAGGTCCAAAGTCTAGGTTTGGGGGCACATTAAACTAGTTGGATGATGTCTACACAAAGGACTTAGACATATTGGTAAGTGTCTGAGGCACATCAGAGATATACTGAGGTTGTGGTAAGTGAGGAAGAGGCGTTGCAGGAGGCAGATCCACGAAGGCATCGGGGGTTGGATTGTGCAAGTCTTTTGGGCGGTAGGGAGATGTGTCACAAGTTATTTTTATTTCTACAAAAGAGTCGGAGGGAGAAGACTGCACCCACCCCCTTGTTGTATCTTTGGAAACACTCTTCAAATTAATAAGCTTAAGGAATCCGCCCATAATGGTGTGTTGTGGTCTCTTTATACTTGTTGGATGCTATTTCTCCTTGCGTTGTTGTGGATGGCTAGGTATTGATGAGTATTGGCAAGGTGTTGAAACAGAATCGAGATGCTTTAAGGCCACAATTGGATGTGTGCCTATTGTTAGAGAACTCGGTTGCATATCTAACAAACTGTAGCTCAAGGCACAATTATCAATGGTCCTTAAGTGAAGAGGCATAGTCTGATTGTAGTAGGGGTACGTTGGTCACGCCCCTGTGAGCGAGGCAAGGAAACGATGCACCGCTAGGGGTTTCCCACACTTGTGTGGTTCCCATCTCGCAGTCGGACATAAAAACATTGAATTCCCCCTCACTTGGAGAGTTTCCATCATGGTTGGACATGGACATCTCGAATTCCCCCGCACTTGGTCTGTTTTTATTGCAGTAGGACATGGAAACCCTGAATATCCTGCACTTGGACGATTCCCATCATGTCGCGACATGGAAACCCCAGATTCCTCGCACTTGCTTGGTTTTTGTTGTGACCGGACTCAGAAACCATGAATTTCCCCGCACTTCCACAGTTTCCATAGCGGCCAGACACAAAGACCCAAAATTTCCCCGCACTTGCACCGTTTTCGTCGCGACAGGGCACGAAAACCTCGAATTTCCCTGCACTTGCATGGTTTTTGTCGTGAACGGACATGGAAACCCCGAATTTCCCATACTTGCACAGTTTCTTTCTTGACGGACTTGAAAACCTTGATTTTTCCATCACTTTCACAATTTCTTTCACGACTGGACATGGAAACCCTGGATTTCCCACTCTTGCACGGTTGGTTTCTCGACCGACTCAAAAACCTCAGATTTTCCTTCATGTGCACAACTATTCTTTGTTGACTAACATGGGAATCCTGAATTTTCCTGCACTTGCATGGTTTCCTCTCGCGACAAAACACAGAAAAATCAAATTTTTCACGTTCACATCCGTTCTCTCGCCTTCGGGTCTGGAAACCTCGAATTTGCCACACTTGCACGGTTCCTATCGCAGATGGACATGGAAGCCCCATTTTTCTCGCACTTAGCTTGGGCGGCTCCCATCGCGGCTGGACATGGAAGCCCTGGGTTTTCCACACTTATGCTTGGGTCATTTTCATCGCGGTTGAACATGGAAACCCCAGGTTTCCCACGCTGTCGATTTTGGGCGGTTTTCGTTGTGGCTGGACATTGAAACCCCAGGTTTCCCATGCTTGTGCTTTTGGGTGGCTTCCATCATGGCCAGACATGGAAACCCCCAGGTTTCTCATGCTTGTGCTTGGATGGCTTCCGTCATGGCCAGACATGGAAACCCCCCACGCATGGGTGGTTTCGCTCTCGGCCGACTTGGAAACCCTGAATTTCGTTATAGCTACAGAGGTTTTCCATTGCGGTCGTACACGGAAACCCCGAATTTCATCGCAACTACGGAGGTTTTCCATCATGGTCGTACACGAAAACCCATAATTTCATCGCAACTAGAGACGTTTTCCATCGCGGTTGTACACAGAAACTTGGTGCTTCCCACCACACCCAGACGATTTCCCTCGCGGTCGGACATGGAAACCTCGTGTTTCTCACACTTGGATGATTTTTTTGGATGGTCAGGCATGGAAACCCCAAGTTTCTCGTGCTTGCACTTTTGGGCACTTCCCGCTGCAGCCGGGCACGGAGACACCAAGTTTCCTGCACTTTCATGGGCAGATTTCGCTGCCTAGTCGACCATGGAACCCCCCCAAGTTTCTCGCCCTCGCACTTGGGCGGGGGCATGGAAGCCAAAAGTTTCCCACGATGGTACTTTTTTTGGATGGATGGATGGAAACCCCAATCTCCCCACACTTTGCAATCCAGCCTGCTTCCGTTGCCCGACCAGGTGTGGAAACCCCAATTTTCCCTCATTCGCACATGGGCAGTGTTCGTCACCCAGCCAGACCCCGATTCCCTGCTCTTGGGCAGCTTCGCTCTTGACCGGCTCAGAAACCCTGAATTCTCCCACACACTTGGGTGGAAGATACGCCCTTGGTCGGCCTAGAAACCCCAAGTTTACCGCTCTCACACGGGGGCATGGAAACTGCAAGTTTCCTAGGGTGAAACTTTGGGCAGACGGATGGAAACCCCCAATTCCCCATGCTTCACAATTCAGGCGACTTATGTCGCCCAGCCTAGCATGGAAACCCCAAGTTTCCCACTCTCGCACATGGGCAGCCTCCGTCGCCTGACTAGACGTGGAAACCCTCGATTCCCTGCACTTGGGCGGTTTCACTCTCAACTAGCCCAGAAACCTTGAATTTCCCCACACGCTTGGGTGGCGAATTCGCTCTCGGTCGGCCTGTAAAACTAAAATTTCCCCACATGCTTGGGCAGCGAATTCGCTCTCGGTCGGTCTGAAAAACCCCAAGTTTTCCAATGCTTACACTTGGGGCTGGTTTTCATCCTCAACTGGAGTGGAGAACCCAAATTCTAGTGGTTTCTCTGTTGGTCGAGACTCAGAAACCCCAAAATCCCCACACTTGGGCAATTTCTCCACTCCCGGGAACCTCAAAATCACCACACTTGGGTGGTTTCTCTACTCGTTGAGACTCGGGAACCCTGAATTCCCCACACTTGGGTGGTTTCTCTGCTCGTCGAGACTCAGAAACCACGAATTCCTTACACTTGGGTGGTTTCTCCGTTCATTGAGACTCAGGAACCTTGAATTCCCCGCACTTGGGTGGTTTCTCCGCTCGTCGAGACTCGAAAACCCAAAATTATTCGCACTTGGGCAGTTTCTCTGCTCGTTGAGACTCAGAAATCTAGAATTCCCCACACTTGGGTGGTTTCTCTGCTCGTCGAGACTTGGAAACCCAGAATTCCCTGCACTTGGGCAGTTTCTCCGCTCATCGAGACTCGGAAACCCCGAATTCCTCGCACTTGGGGTGGTTTCTCTGTTCGTCGAGACTTGGAAACCTCGAATTTCCCACACTTGGGCGGTTTCTCCACTCGTCGAGACTTGGAAACCCTGAATTCCCCACACTTGGGCGGTTTCTCCGCTCATCGAGACTTGGAAACGTTGAATTCACTGCACTTGGGCGGTTTCTCCCACAGTCAAGACTCGGAAACCCCGAATTCCCCACACTTGGGCGGTGTCTCCCATGGTCGAGACTCGAAAACCTTAAATTCCCCACACTTGGGCGGTTTCTCCCACGGTCGAGACTCGAAAACCCTGAATTCCCCGCACTTGGGTGGTTTCTCCCACGGTCGAGACTCCAAGAATTTGAATTCCCTGCACTTGGGCCGGTTTCTCCCACGGTCGAGACTCGGAAACCTTGAATTCCCCACACTTGGGTGGTTTCTCCGCTGGTCGAGACTTGGAAACCATGAATTCCCCCCACTGGGGCGGTTTTTCCCACGGTCAAGACTCGCAAACCCCAAATTCCCCGCACTTGGGACGGTTTCTCCCATGGTTGAGACTTGAAAACCCCGAATTCCCCGCACTTGGGCTGGTTTCTCCCCCGGTCGAGAGTTGGAAACCCTGAATTCCTTGCACTTGGGCCGGTTTCTCCCAAACCCAAGGCAAACTTGGGGTTTCTCGAATGTAAACCCTTGGGTCAATTTCTCCCGAACGCAAGGCAAACTTGGGGTTTCCTGAATGAAAACCCCGAATTCCCAACACTTGGATGGTTTCTCCCATGGTCGAGACTCGGAAACCCCGAATTCCCTGCACTTGGGCGGTTTCTCCCATGGTCGAGACTAAAAAACCCTAAATTCCCCACACTTGGGCCAGTTTCTCCCACGACCGAGACTAGGAAACCCCGAATTCCCCCCACTTGGGCGGTTTCTCCTGTGGTCGAGACTCAGAAACCCTGAATTTCTCGCACTTGGGCCATTTTCTCCCACGGTCGAGACTTGGAAACCCCGAATTCCCTGCATTTGGGCTGGTTTCTCCCGAACACAAATCAAACTTGGGGTTTCTCGAATGCAAACCCTTGGGTTAGTTTCTCCCGAACGCAAGGAAAACTTGGGGTTTCCTGAATTAAAACCTTGAATTCCCCACATTTGGGTGGTTTCTCCTACGGTCGAGACTTGGAAACCCTAAATTCCCCGCACTTGGGTGGTTTCTCTGCTCGTTGAGACTCGACAACCCAGAATTCCCCACTCTTGGGCGATTTCTCTGCTTGTCGAGACTCAGAAACCCCAAATTCTCTGCACTTGGGTGGTTTCTCCACTCGTCGAGTCTCGAAAACCCTGAATTCCCCGCACTTGGGTGGTTTGTCCCACGGTCGAGACTCGGAAACCCCGAATTCCCTGCACTTGGGTCGATTTCTCCGCTTGTTGAGACTCATAAACCCTGAATTCCCCGCACTTGGGTGGTTTCTCCCATGGTCGAGACTCTGAAATCTTGAATTCCCTGCACTTGAGCAGCTTCTCCCATGGTCCAGACTCGGAAACCCTGAATTCCCCGCACTTGGGCAGTTTCTCCGCTCGTTGAGACTCGGAAACCCTGAATTCCCTTCACTTGGGCGGTTTTTCCCATGGTTGAGAATTGGAAACCCCGAATTCCCTACACTTGGGTCGATGTTTCCCACGGTTGAGACTCGGAAATCCCGAATTCCCCGCACTTGGGTTGGTTTCTCCCGAACGTAAGGCAAACTTGGGGTTTCTTGAATGCAAACCCTTGGGTCAGTTTCTCCCGAACATAAGGCAAACTTGGGGTTTCTCGAATGCAAACCCTTGGGTCGGTTTCTCCCGAACGTAAGGCAAACTTGGGGTTTCCTGAAAGAAAACCCCGAATTCCCCTCACTTGGGCGGTTTCTCCCATGATCGAGACTAGAAAACCTCGAATTCCCCACACTTGGGCGGTTTCTCCCATGGTCGAGACTCGTAAGCCCCGAATTCCCCACACTTTGGCAGTTTCTCCCATGGTCGATACTTGAAAACCCTGAATTCCCCGCACTTGGGTGGTTGAGACTCGAAAACCCAGAATTCCCCAATCTTGGGCAGTTTCTCCACTCGTCAAGACTCGGGAACCCTGAATTCCCCGCACTAGGGTGGTTTATCCCACAGTTAAGACTCGAAAACCCTGAATTCCACACACTTGGGCTGGTTTCTCCTCTCGTCGAGACTTGGAAACCCCAAATTCCCCGCAATTGGGCGGTTTCTCCCATGGTCGAGACTTGAAAACCCTGAATTCCCTACACTTGGTGGTTTCTCCCATGGTCGAGACTCGAAAACCCTGAATTCCTCGCACTTGGGAGATTTCTCTTATGGTCGAGACTCAAAAACCCTGAATTACCCGCACTTGGGAGGTTTCTCCCATGGTCAAGACTCGGAAACCCTGAATTCCCCGCACTTGGGCGGTTTCTTCCATGGTCGAGACTCGAAAACCCCGAATTCCCTGCACTTGGGCAGTTTCTCCCATGGTCGAGACTCGAAAACCCCAAATTACCCACACTTAGGAAGTTTTTCCCACG
>ML781188.1:140645-223145 GCA_009831015.1 Picea engelmannii | reverse complement strand
AGAGTAAAAGAAAAACAAGCACAAGTTATATTCAAACAGAGAGAGAGACCACCCACCCTTTCCCCATGTACAAATGACATCCCATGTCTCAACAACATTCCCATGATAATGATGGCCAACGACAGCATTCAAACGAAGGCACGGAGAAGCTGCTGCCCAAAAATCATCACCGAACAAACCAAGGACTGCAAAAAAAGGACATCAAAGCACTCACAAGAAAAGAGGATGTGAGTTCTCTTACTTACTAAAAATTGATTAACACTCACAAGGAAAGGGGATTTGAGTTCTCTTACCCATAAGCACACCCACCGGAAGGGAACCCGTTGCCTCTTTGCCCGTAAAAAAACCACGTCCAACAACTAGCAGACCCCCAACGATGGGTGAAAGAAACAACATTCGGACTCTGAGGCGGAGAAGTCGCCTAACAAAAATCAACACTAGATGAACCGAGGGCCGCAACTACAATGAATCACTCCCAAGGAAAAGAGGGTGTAGGGCCTCTTACCGAAAATCAACCGACGCCAACCCGAAAATCACATCCACTGGAAGGAAACCCTCCTCCTCTTGCCCACAAAAAAAAAAAAGCAACTGATGCCAACCTGAAAGAACATCCATTGGTAGGAAACCCACCTCCTCTTTCCCCTGTACAAATGATGCCCAACGATCATCCAGTGAATAAGGCAAGTGACAACATTCGGATGCCGGAGTGGAGAAGTCACCGACCAAAAATCCACACTGGACAAACCGAGGACCACCAGAGCATTGAAGAACTCACAGGGGAAAAATGAGGATGCGAGGTCTCTCTTACCAAAACACAACTGACACCGATGAAAAATCCCACATGCACCACTCCCCCCCACCCACATCGTGTGAACAACATCCGACACCACACATCCTTCCAATGATGAATGCATGGGATAATATTCAAACGTCTTAGTCCAAAGACGAAGAATTCACTCAAACGTAAAACAATCACCACTGGAAAAACGTAGGGCCACAACATTTTCACCACAAACACAGGAACAGAGAGTGGAATGTCTTTCTGAAACTCGATCCACATCAACTTGAGCTCCAGGTTCAACAAAGCATTCCCACCGGAGGAAACTCACCACAACATGCAACACCGATGGATTTGGTACCTACAGAAGGGTCTCCTGAACCCGAACGTCCAACTTCTACCATGGGGTCACAAGGAACAATCGAGAGGGACTAGGGTGGAAAGCCTAGCGGGTTGAGCCACTTTTCATCCATCCCATTGACGATTACCCCTCACGGAACAAGAGACCTACAAGGCACAAGCCACCCTTGCCTCGAGCCAACAACCAATGGAAAATCTCTCCTAGGTGAGGAAGAAGAAAACAAAGACTCAAACAAAGGAAGGGACTTCTCATGCCGCACCGAACATCCACTTGGCGATGATGAATGGCAAGGAAAATATCCCATGATGTAGCAAGGGATCCCTACAACATTTTTCCCATCATGGAACAAAATCCTCACCCACGCTCTCCATCGGAGGGGATGCACAACAAAAAACGACAAGTGCCCTCCCCCCTAGTAATGATCGATGAACACCCGTCAACAAATTTGGAGTGTGGAAGGAGGTCAAGGACAACAACCGATGCTTGCAAAAAGCACAAGCCGAGCCATAAATGCCATGATCAACCCTCCAAAAGGGGTGACACATTACCTCATCCAAAGACATTCTGAGCGAGAGGTATGCAACAACCCATCGCGAGCAAAGATTCATCGATCCCTGCTGACAATGATCCTACCGCAGGTTCACCTATGGTAACCTTGTTACGACTTCTCCTTCCTCTAAATGATAAGGTTCAGTGAACTTCTCACGACATCGTCAGCGGTGAACCACCCTTGTTGATGCAATTGAACACTTCACCGGATCATTCAATCGGTAGGAGTGATGGGCGATGTGTACAAAGGGAAGGGACATAGTCAACATGAGCTGATGACACGCGCTTACTAGGAATTCCTCGTTGAAGACCAATAATTGCAATGGTATATCCCCATCACGATGCAATTTGAGAAGATTTCTCGATCCTCTCGAACCAGGGAGAAAAACTCATTGACTGCATTAGTGTAGCATGCGTGCGGCCCAGAACATCTAAGGGCATCACAGACCTGTTATTGCCTCAAACTTCCATGGCCTAAATGACCATAGTCCCTCTAAGAAGTTGGCCACAAAGGGTAACCTCCACGTAGTTAGTTAGTAGGCTGAGGTCTCGATCGTTATCAGAATCAACCAGAAAAATCGCTCCACCAACTAAGAACGACCATGCACCACCACCCGTAGAAACAAGAAAGAGCTCTCAATCTGTCAATCCTTACTATGTCTGGACCTGGTTAGTTTTCCTGTGTTGAGTCAAATTAAGATGCAGGCTCCACTCCTGGTGGTTCCCTTTCATCGATTCCTTTAAGTTTCATCCTTGCGACCATACTCCCCCCAAAACCCAAACACTATGATTTCTCAGAAGGTGCTAGCAGAGTCCTTAGAGCAACATTCACCAATCCCTAGTCGACATAGTTTATGGTTGAGACTAGGACGATATTTGATTGTCTTCGAGCCCCCAACTTTCGTTCTTGATTAATGAAAACATCCTTGGAAAATGCTTTCGCAGTGGTTTGTCTTTCATAAATCCAAGAATTTCACCTGACAATGAAATATGAATGCCCTCGACAGTCTCTATTAATCATTACTCTGGTCCCAAAGGCCAACGCAATAGGACCAGACTCCTATCGTGTTATTCCATGCTAATGTATTCAGAGCATAATCTTTCTTTGAGCACTCTAATGTTTTCAAAGTAACAACGTCGAAACCGCGACCCAACCAATTAAGGCCATGAGCATGTCACCGGCAAAAGGGACAGAATGGCAGGTGCACATCGAGTAGGTGGACCGACCTTTATGACCCAAGATCCAACTACAAGCTTTTTAACTGCAACAACTTAAATATATGCTATTGGAGCTGGAATTACCATGGCTGTTGGCACCAGAATTTCCCTCCAATGGATCCTCATTAAGGGATTTATATTATACTCATTCCAATTACCAGACTCGATGAGACCAGTATTTTTATTTATTGTCACTACCTACCCATGTCAGGATTGGGTAATTTGCACACCTACTGCCTTCCTTGGATGTGGTAGTCGTTTCTCAGGCTCCCTCTCCAGAATCGATCCCTAATTCTTCATCACCTATCACCACCATGGTAGGCCTCTATCCTACCATCAAAATTTGATAGGGAAAAAATTTGAATGAAGCGTTGCTAGCACAAGGGTTGTGTGATTCATCAAGTTATCATGATTCACCGAAGAAGCGCACAAGCCCGCGTCGGCCTTTTATCTAATAAATGCATCCCTTCCAAAGAGTCGGGACTTGGTGCACGTATTAGCTCTAGAATTACTACCGTTATCCGAGTAGTAGGGTACCATCAAAGAAACTATAACTGATTTAATGAGCCATCCACAGTTTCAAAGTTTGAATTAGTTCATACTTAGACATGCATGGCTTAATATTTGAGACAAGCATATGACTATTGGTAGGATCAACCAGGTAACACACTCTGAACACCCATCGAGTCAGGGAGATTTCAAAAAAAATATAAAAAATGTGTTATCTTTTATACCTTGCCCTCAAGGGATCGAGCAATAGGAGGATGTGCACAAATAAGATAAGGTTAAAATGGATATGCCCTCATGAAGCCTTGAAACAACCGAATCAGAGAGAAGAAAAGGGAAACAACGAAAGCCTCAAACCTTCCAAACAACGCATCAAGGTGTCCTTGGGATCCATGACACTAGTCCACTACCAACGTCAATGTGGTGTTTCCCATCGAAACAGGCCCTACGGCCACCTTAACCTATACACAAAAGAAGGTGAGAATGTCCCCGAGCTCCCCTCCTCCTCCTTTCTCAACTTTTATTCCATGAAGCAATTTCAACAGAGAACAAAGAGCGCTCCCGAGATGGGCTCGAAACAACCGCAACAGAAATAAGAAGAGGGGACAGTGTGCCCTTTAGGCTTCCAAACAATGCATCAAGGTGTCCTCGAGATCCATGACACTAGTCCAGTACCAGTGTCAATGTGGTGCTACCCTCCAAAATGGCCCCTGTGGCCACCTTAACCCATAGACAAAAGAAGCTGAGAACATCCCCAACTGCACTCCCTCTTCCTATCTCAATCTTTGCTCCACGAAGTGTGATCAGTCAAGAACAAAGGGTGCTCCCGACATGGGCTCGAAACAACTACAATAAAAAGAATAAGAGGGGACAGTGAACCCTCGAACCTTCCAAAAAATGCATCAAGGTGTCCTTGGGATCCATGACACTAGTCCAATACCAGCATCAATGTGGTGTTTCCCACCGAAATAGCCCCTGCAACCACCTTAACCCGTAGACAAAAGAAGGTGAGAATGTCCCCCAACCCCACTCCCTCCTCCTCCTTTCTCAACTTTCTATCCACAAATTGGGTTCAACCAAGAACAACAAGTGCTCCCAACATGGGCTAAAAAAACCACAACAGAAAGAAGAAGAGGGGACAGTGAGCCCTCCAGGCTTCCAAACAACGCATCAAGGTGTCCTCGGGATCCACGAAACTAGTCCAATACCAACATCAATGTGGTGTTTCCTGCCGAAACGACCCTTGTGGCCACCTTAACCCGTAGACAAAAGAAGCCGAGAACATCCCCAACCGCACTCCCTCATCCTTTCTCAATTTCTAGTCCATGAAGTGTGATCAGTCAAGAACAAAGGATGCTCCCAACATGGGGTTGAAACAACTGCAACAGAAAGAAGAAGAGGGGACAATGAACCCTCCAACCTTCTGAACAATGCATCAAGGTGTCCTCCAGATCCACAACACTAGTCCAATACCAGCGTCAATGTGGTGTTGCTCGCCAAAACGACCCCTGTGAAAACCTTAACCTATAGACAAAAGAAGGTGAGAATGTCCCCGAGCTCCCCTCCTCCGCTTTCTCTCCCACATAGTGGGATCACCAACAAACGCTTCTGGTAAGGGTGGAAACAACCAAAATAGAGAGGAAGAGGGAGGGAACAATGAAACCCTCCAACCTTCCAAACTACACATCGAGGTGTCCTCGAGATCCACAATGCTAGTCCTCAACAAGTGACAATGTGGTGTTGCCCGCCTAAATGGCCCCTGTGGAAAACCTTAATGCATAGACAATGCATGGCCCAAACAAGGTGGAAACATCCTCGAAACCTCCATCCCCTTTTTCATACAAGATGCAAGGGTAAAACCAACAACTCCGCACAAAAGCATGCCACATTAATAATAAACCTCGAAGCCAATGCAATCGAAGGGGACATGCACATTGAAGGAATGCACACCCATAAGTTATCCCCAAAAGGAGGCATTCCTCACATTTCCCAACAAAAAGGTGATCACAGAAAAAGACTTCAGGAGGGAAAATGTTCCCAACCCAAAAAGATTTCCCATTGCGCACTGTTGAATGTATGCATCTCCTTCAACAATGCCAACATGGAAAGAGTACAAGAACAACAAATTTTCACCCTAGAGTGCCAATCAATGAAAAGGCAAAGCCCTCTCGGGGAGCCACAACAATCCCTCAAACTCCACATACATAGAATGGAAAGGGGTTTTTCTTACAATTGCCTCCCACAACGAGCATTGCCAAGATTACCGCTCATGTGTTACTGAGCGGAGATGACAAAAAACTGGATGTCGACCACCCTACAAATGACCCAAGGTCAATCTTCAGGCAAAACCGACAACTAGCTCGTTTCCCTCACCAACTTTTGCATGAATGGAAAACCTCCACTGTCAACATGATAATAATGAGCCGAGAACCGACCAACCCTGCAAATGGGACTAGGCCAAATCTTCAGGTGGACTCGGTAGGCAGCTCCTTTTTATCACATCACCCCTAGCACAAAATGCCAATCTGACAAAACCAAAGGGCCTGCAACATGACTCATGTGCTACCAAGAATTTTTTTCTAAGCCATACAACAACAGATGTAAGGCCCCACAAGGAAGCCACAACAATCACTCAAACTCCACGAACCGTGAAGAAGAGTTCTCATTCAAATCACCTCCCAAGATGAGCTTCACTACACTTACCACTTATGTGCTACTGAGCAACGTGATAACAAGCCACAAATCGACTAACCCTGCAAATGACCCTAGGCCAATCTTTGGGTGGTGGACCCAACATGCAACTCCTTTTTATCACACCACCCCTTGCACAAAAGATGGAGCTTCATTACGCTTACTGCTCATGTGGTACTGAGCAATGTCATAACAAGCCGAAAAATGACCAACCCTACAAATGGCCCTAATCCAATCTTCAGGTGGACCCGGTAGGCAGACTCCTTTTTATCTCATCACCCCTGGCACAAAATGCCAAAATCCAACAGAATTGAAAGGCCTGGGCCATGACTCGCGTGCTATACCAAGAAATTTTTGTTCTAATCCATACAACAACAGATGCAAGGCCCCACAAGGAAGCCACAAAAATCACTCAAACTCCAAGACAAGTGAAGAAGAGTTCTCTTTCAAAGCACCCCCCAACATGAGCTTCACTACACTTACCGCTCATGTTCTACCGAGCAACCTGATAACAAGCCGATAATCGATCAACCCTACAAATGGCCCTAGGCCAATCTTTGGGTGGACCCAACATGCAGCTTCTTTTTATCACATCACCCCTTGCACGAAATGTCAAAATCCAACAACCCAACTCGCATGTTACCAAGAATTTTCCAAATGCAAGGCCTTGCAAGGAAGCCACAATGATCACCCAAAATCTAGGACGAGTGGAGATGAGTTCTCTTTCAAAGTGCCTCCCAAGATGAGCTTCACTACCGCTTACCGCTCATGTGCTATCGAGCAACGTGTGATAACAAGCCTAAAACTGACCAACCCTACAAATGGTCCTAGGCCAATCTTTGAGTGGAATTGGTAGGAAGCTCCATTTTATCACTCACATCACCACTCGAATGAAATGCCAAATCCAACAAAACAAAACCGAAGAGTCGGGGACACAACTCATGTGGGGAAAAACACGGGGTTCCCCAAAGGCAAGGCCAAGTGAGTTAGCAAGAGGACTTCCCACCAGAGAAATCGTAACGAAAAAAGGTTAGAGCACACAGAGGCAACGCAAGGTTGCAAGAGGGGCACCCAACCAAAAAACTGAAGAGCTAGCGACACAGGTGTGGTTGGAGAAAAACTTGGGGTTTCCCGAATGCGGAAGGAAAAATTGGGGTTTCCAAAGGAAATGCAAGGTAAGTTGGAAAGAGGGGCACCTAAAGCCAAGCCGAGTTGACAAGAGGAGTGCCCAACCAACAAAACTGAAAGAGTCGATGACACAGGTGTGGTGGGAAAAAAAACTTGGGGTTTCCAGAGGCAATGCAAGGCAAGTTCGCAAGTGAAACACCCAACCAACAAAACCGAAAGAGATAGCCACACAAGTGTGGTGGGAAAAAAAAAACTTGGGGTTTCCTGAATGCAAGACAAAGTCGGGGTTTCCATAGGAAAGTTGGCAAGAGGGGTGTCCAAAGGCAAGCCGAGTTGGCAAGAGGTGCGCCCAAACAACATAATCGAAATAGCCAGCGACACGGGTGTGGTGGGAAAAAACATGGGGTTTTTGGAGTCAATGCAAGGCAAGTTGGCAAGATGGGCACCCAAAGGTAAGAGGAGCACCCAAATAACAAAACTGAAAGAGACCGTGAAACAGGTGTGGTGATCGAGATGGATATCGGTGGCCACCCACCTTTTCCAACTGGCTCAAAACATTTTTCTGACATTTTTGGCAATTTACTATTTTTAGCAGTTTTAACTTTCGAGGCCATTTTGAGGGCCTAAATGAAGTTTTTCGGTATTGAGATCCTCAATAATAATTAAAGGCATAATTGAGCCACCAAAATTAATTTCCTCGATGATACCTTTCCAACGGGCTATCAAACGCCTAAAACAAAGATTGTATGCAAAAGTTACAACCCCGGGAAGTTGATGTACTAACTTACCCAAACGGGGCCCACATGATTTTTGGCGCTTCATCTCCTAGGGTTAGGTTTTTGGATGTCTAGGGTTTTTGGCATTCTTGATTATTGTAAAAATTCCTTCAGAGCCTCATTGTAACCTTCTTCTTTTGAATGCATGTTGTCGTCACATCTCTTCTCAGAGATAAGCCGCCACCATTCCAGCAAGCTTGTTTCCATTGCATTTTACAGTTTCAACTTATTTCATTATAGAATAGAAAAACAATTTTACTATATCTCTGTTATTTTGTGTTAAGCACCTGTTAATAAATTTGTATTCATTTCGTTCTGCTCATAAAATCCGTATCAGTGGTATCAGAGCGGTCTGCTCCTTGTCGTCTTAATGCATGTCCCCAATGAGGTCAGAGTACAAAGAGTTGGCTCTTGAGCTTGTTTCTCTCGAGGACAGAAGCTCTCACAAACTCAAGTGACCTCCCATGGCAGGAGAAAAGAAATATAATGGGACAGGAGATCCTTTCAAACTGTTGATTGAGGAATCCCTCATGCAACAGAGGAACGAGATGATGGATATTTTCATGCAAATCCTTCGGCGATTACCAACAGGTGGTGCATCTTCTTCGAACAGAGGCACCACCCCCTTCAAGGTACAAATAAACTTTGATATTCCTATATTTGAAGGTCAGATAGACACAGATGTTGTAGACAAGTGGTTGAATCTACTAGAAGGGTATTTTTCTGTTCATAAATTTTCAAATAGAGAAAAGATTACTTTTGCGCTCCTCAAAGTCGTTCCCCATGTCAAAGATTGGTGGGAAACTTTCTGTGAGCAAAAGGAAATAGAGGAAACCTCATTATTTTCAGTCATGACCACCTGATAATCCTTCATGGATTCTATTAAGGAACAATACTACCCCGTCGGAAGTTATGAGGACCTGTATACCAAATGGACCACACTTCGGCAAGAAAGAGACCAAGCAGTGCCAGATTTCACAAATATCTTCCATACCTTGTGCACCAAGTTGGGTATCAAAGATTCAGAGCGACATTTGGTGCTCAAGTATCATGGTGCTCTGCATAGATACATCCAAACTGAAATGGAATTTCTGGACATCTCATCCTTGGGCGTGACCTACCGATATGCCGTCAAAATCGAGCAGAAGCTCAAACAAAAGACGCGACAATTTGGGCCTGGGAACCCCTCACAACAAAAGCCAGGAAAGGGCGGCCACAACCCACCGAACAAAGGACAGAGCAAAGATGGAAAGTATCGGGACAACCAGTGCAAGTCGCAAGTAAAGAAGGACACTTCAAATACAAAGAAAGATATCAGGAAGTGGTGCAACTTCCATAAGTGCCCTTGGCATAACACTGTTGACTGCTGCTCAAAGCAGTCACTGGTGGCCGAAGTGAAAGCCTCTAAATCAGATGCAGATTCTGACTCTGAGATAGAACCAGAAAGGGGAAGATAGATCATTGACATGGAACCTAGTGCCACCATTGCTACCACCAAGTTCCATCCTGGTGAACTAGACGAGCCAGAAGAAGGAGAGTGCCTCTTCCATTCACAAAATTGGGTAAAAGGCACCCCACTGCACTTCATCGTTGATAGCGATATCTAGAAGAACCTCATCTCAGTAGAGGTCATCAAGCAGCTGGTCCTACCAACAATGCCACACCCACAACTCTACATCATTGGATGGATTTGCCAAGGAAGCAATCTCCGCATCAACCAATAGTGTCGAATGTTGTATGACATCAAGCCCTTCAAAGATGAGGTATTGTGTGATGTTTCTCCTCTCAAAGTTTGTGATGTTATTTTGGGCGAACCTTATTTATGGAAATGTCATGTTGTATATGAGTCTAGGCATCGTAGTGTTATTATTACTTTGAACAAGAAATTGTACAGGATACCCGAGGCAGTCCCACCTAGTGCTATTTCCTTGATCTCTGCTAAGCAATGCAGGAAGGTCATCTCTCAGACAGGGAAGTTTGTCTTCTTTGTGATTCACTCTCAGAATAAGTGAAAGATCACAACCACATATAGGGTCTCTGTGGCCGACCTCTCCACACAAAAAAAGAAGGTAGATAAGGTCGTGGAAGAACACTTGGATATCTTCTCCTCGCATACGGGGGTACCTCTGCACTACCAGGTCAAGCACCCCATTGATTTGACCCCTGACGCACTGCTTCCCAATGGGCCATTCTATCATAGCTCTTTGTTAGAGAATGAGGAGATCAAGTGATAGATTCAAGAACTGATCCATAAGGGGCACATCTGCCCCAGCTCATCACCTTGTGGGAGCCCAATCGTGTTGGTACAGAAGAAATATGGAACATGGTGATTCTGTATTGATTACCATGCTCTGTATAAAATCATTGTCAGAAACTGGTACCCGATTCCCCGAATCGATGACCTCCTTGATCAACTCATGGGGGCCAAATACTTCAGTAAGATTGATCTGAAGTATGGTTACCACCAGGTCCCGATAGAACAAACATATGTATGGAAGACTGCCTTCAAGTCAAAGGAAGGACTTTTTGAATGGTTGGTCATGCCCTTTGGTTTGACAAATTCTCTAGCCACTTTCATGAAGATGATGGATGATATCCTGCGACCATTCACCAATACTTTTGTAGTGGTGTATCTGGATGACATTCTAATTTACAACAAGACTTGGGCCGAACACTTGCAGCATATTCAACAGGTTCTGCACACACATGGAAAAATGCTCCTTCGGCATGGACAGGGTCCATTACCTGGGCTACATCATTGATCATCATGGCATACTTGTGGATCCAGCCAAGATCCAAGTCATCCATGACTGACCAGCCCAAACAACACTCACTGAGCTTCGGAGCTTCTTGGGACTTGCTAATTTCTACCGCAGGTTCGTGTTGGGTTTCTCCCATATTGCATGGGCCCTCAACCAAATAAACAGGGGTGGTGGTAAGGAAAAATTTGCGTGGGGCCAGTCCCAACAACAAGCATTCAATGATTTGAAGCAGCTCTTGTGCTCAACCCCAGTGCTTTCACTACCAGACCTGCAACATTCCTTTGAGATTGAGACAGATGCTTCAAACTATGTTGTGGGCGTCTTTCTCACTCAGCACGGCCACCTCGTGGCCTATCATAGTGAGACACTTTCATATATTGTCCGTAAGTACCCTACTTATGACAAAGAAATGTAATCCATTGTGCAAGCATGATGCCAGTGGAGACATTACATTCTTGGGAAGGAGACAATCATCCACACTGATCATAAGCCACTGTAGTTCATGCAGACATAGGGAAAATTGCAGAATGACCACCATCAAAATTGGTCCACATACTTGCAGCAATTCCACCTCAACATCAAGTATAAAAAATGAAGCACCAATCACATATTTGATTTCCTCAACAGACTTCCAGTCACGGCACTCACCATGGTGCTAAACTCTTGCGGCCATGAGAGGTCTGGATGGCCCCAACTCTATGAGACAGACCCTGACTTCGCCACCACCTACCAAATGTTGGGTGAAAATGGAGTTGTTGATCATTTCTATCTTCAAGATGGGTTGTTGTGTCGTCTGGGCCATATCTGTGTTCCATCAAGTGAGCGAGTGAAGCTAATCTAGGAAGCCCACTACAGTCGGGTGGAAAGACACTTCGATGTCAAAAAGACAGTTTCAATGCTACAAAAACATTTCTACTGGCTGAAACTTCGATAGGAGGTCAACAAGTATATCAGGTCTTGTACTACCTACTTTATTGCCAAACTGACCACTAAGAAACAGGGCATGTACACCCCTCTTCCTACTCCTGACAGGCCATGGGAATCCATCTCAATGGACTACATGTCGGGCCTCCCATCCCCCAAGCGGGGAAATGACTGTGTTTTTGTGGTTGTTGACCGCTTTTCTAAGATGGTGATTTTGGTTGCCTGTAAGAAGAGCATCATAGCAGAGGCCACTGCCAAGCTCTTCTTTGAATGAGTCTGGGTACATTTTGGAATCCCACAAACCATTGTCTCAAATCAGGATAGTCGATTTCTCAGCACATTCTGGTCGAGTCTCTGGTCACTACTGGACACCAAGCTCACCAAATCCATGGCCTTCCACCCCCAGACAGATGGCCAAATCGAGGTTGTAAATCGAATGATTGTGCATATATTTTGCATGTATAATTCAAAGAACCCTCGCACATGGGATGAGAGTCTTCCCTATGTCCAACATAGCTACAACCGAGCCTTGCAAAGCTCAACCGACCACAACCCCTTTCAATTGGGGTTGGGATTCCAACCATTGGGTCCCATAGATGTTGCACTTCCCCTTGTGGTCACCTTGACTGACTCATCTCCTGCTCCAACTGAAGATGACAAAGCCACCCGGTTCATTGAGCGGATCCAACACATCCACCAACAAGTTCAAGATATCCTACATAAGTCCAATGACAAGTACAAACAACGCCATGATCAACATCGGGTGCCACATAAGTTTTCAGGTGGGCGAAAAAATTTGGTTGCACTTGCAGAAAAAATGCCTTACAGGACCCCATCGGAAGCTTCACCCACTCTGTTATGGACTGTAAACTATCACCAAGGCCATGGGGGATAATGCTTTTAAGCTCAACATTCCTCCTTTCCTTGGCCTGTACCCAGTGTTCAACATGGATCTCTTTTGCCCTTATTTTCCACCATTATTGGACACCTCAAAAGTAGCAGAAAAACTGACACCAACAGAGCTCAACCCTGAATGCATATAACATGAATTCAATGATCAGATTGTGGACAGACAGATCAAGGGCACTCAACAACAAAGGATCCATCTTTATTGAGTCGTCAAAGTAGGGCAGCTCCTGCACCAAGGCAAGTGGCTCACCCGGGGCCAAATTCAACAGAAATTTCCTCATCTAATGGGGGAAATCAACACAATGGAGACCATTTCTTCCTAAGGAGGGAGGATTGATCCATATGGATATCAGTGGCCACCCACATTTTCCAACTAGCTCAAAACAGTTTTCTGATATTTTTGGCAATTTACTATTTTTAGCAGTTTTAACTTCTGGGGCCATTTTGAGGGCCTAAATGAATTTTTTTCGGTATTGAGCTCCTCAATGATAATTTAAAGCATTATTGAGCCTCCAAAATGAATCTCCTCGATAATACCTTTCCAATGGGCTATCACACGCCTAAAACGAAGATCGTATGCAAAAGTTACGACCCCGGGAAGTTGATGTACTAACTTACCCAAACAGGGCCCACATGACTTTTGGTGCTTCATCTCCTAGGGTTAGGTTTTTGAATGTCTAGATTTTTTGGCATTCTTTATTATTGTAAAAATGCCTTCAGATCCTGATTGTAACCTTCTTCTTTCGAATGTGCGCTGCTGTCACATCTCTTCTCAGAGATAAGCCACCACCATTCCAACAAGCTTATTTCCGCTGCATTTTACAGTTTCAGCTTATTTCGTTATTGAATAGAAAACCAGTTTTACTGTATCTCTATTATTTTGTGCTAAGCACCTGTTAATAATCTGTATTCATTTCATTCTACTCATAAAATCTGGATCATGAGGTGGGAAAAAAAACTTGGGGTTTCTCGAATGCAAGGCAAACTTGGGGTTTCCAGAGGAAATGCAAGGCAAGTTGCAAAGGCAAGCCAAGTTCTCAAGAGGAGTGCCCAACCAACATAATTGAGATATATCCAGCGACACAGATGTTGTGGGAAAAAAACTTGGGGTTTTGAGAGGCAATGCAAGGCAAGTTGGAAATATGGGCGCCCAAAGGCAAGATGAGCGCCCAGCCAACAAAACCGAAAGAGTCAGCGACACAAGTGTTGTTGGATAAACAACTTTGGGTTTCTCAAATGAAATGGAAACTTGGGGTTTCCAGAGGGAATTTGGTAAGAGAGGCGTCCAAAGGCTAGCCGAGTTGGCAAGAGGAGTGCCGAACCAACATAACTGAAAGAGTGCAGTGACACAGGTGTGGTGGGAAAAAAAAACTTGGGGTTTCCCGAGTCCAAATAAAAATTGGGGTTTCGAGAGGTAATGCAAGGAAAGTTGGGGGGGGGTGAAAGGTAAGATGAATTGGCAATAAGAGCACCCAAACCAACAAAGCCGAAAGAGCTAGCGAAACAGGTGCGGTGGGAAAAAAAACTTGGGGTTCCCGAATGCAAGGAAAACTTGGAGTTTCCAGAGGAAATGCAAGACAAACTTGGAGTTTCCAGAGGAAATGCAAGGAAAGTTGGAAAGAGGGGTGCCCAAAGGAAAGCTGAGTTGGAAAGAAGAGTGCCCAATCCTACAAAACTGAAAGAGCCATGGAAGGCAAGTTGGGGTGCCCAAAGGCAAGCCGAGTTGGCAAGAACAACACCCAACCAACAAAACCGAATGAGCCAGCGGCACATGTGCGGTGGGAAAAAAACTTGCGGTTTCCCGAATGTAAGGCAAACATTGGGTTTCCTGAGGAAATGCAAGGCAAGTTCGCAAGAGGGGGGGCGAAAGCCAAGCTGAGTTTGCAAAAGTAGCACCGAACCAACAAAATCGAAAGATCCAACGACACAGGCATGGTGGGAAGGAAAAACCTGGGGTTTCCGGAATGCAAAGAAATCCTAGGGTTTCCAGAGGAAATGCAAGGAAAGTTCGCAAGAGGGGCACCCAAAGCCAAGATGAGTTGGTAAGAGGAGCACCCAACCATCATAACCGAAAGAGCCAGTGACAAAGATGTGGTGGGAAGAAAAAACTTGGGTTTCCCCACCTGCAAGGAAAACTTGGGGTTTCCAAAGGCAACGCAAGGCAAGTTGGGAAGAGGGGCACCAAAACCAAGCCGAGTTGGAAAGAGAAGTGCCCAACCAAAAAAACCGAAAGAGCTAGTGATAAAGGTGCGGTGGGGAAAAAAATTGGGGTTTCTAGAGACAACGCAAGGCAAGTTGACAAGAGGGGCACCCAGAACCAAGCCGAGTTGGCAAGAGGAGTGCCCAACTAACAAAACTAAAAGAGCCAGTGACAGAGGTGCGGTGGGGAAAAAACTTGGGGTTTCTAGAGGCCATGCAAGGCAAGTTGGAAAGAGGGGCATCCAAAACCAATCTGAGTTGGCAAGAGGAGCACCCAACCAACAAAACCGAAAGAGCTAGTGATGGAGGTGCGGTGGGGAAAAAACTTGGGGTTTCCAGAGGGAATGCAAGGCAGTTGGCAAGAGGGGCACCCAAAACCAAGCCGAGCTGGCAAGAGGAGAGCCAAACCAACAAAACTGAAAGAGCCAACGACAGAGGTGCAGTGGGAAAAAAACTTGGGGTTTCCAAATGCCACACAAGGCAAGTTGGCAAGAGGGGCACCCAAAACCAAGTCGAGTTGGCAAGAGGAGCACCCAACCAACAAAATCGAAAGAGCCATCGAGAGAGGTGCGATGGGAAAAAAACTTGGGGTTTCCAGAGGGAACGCGAGGTAGTTGGAAAGAGGGGCGCCCAAAACCAAGCCGAGTTGGCAAGAGTAGAGCCCAACCAACAAAACCGAATAGGGCGGCGACAGAGGTGTGGTGGGGAAAAAACTTGGGGTTTCTAGAGGCAACACAAGGTGAGTTGGAAAAAGGGGCGCCCAAAACCAAGGCGAGTTGGCAAGAGGAGTGCCCAACCAACAAAACCGAAAGAGCTAGAGACCAAGGTGCGGTGGGGAAAAAACTTGGGGTTTCCAGAGGCAACACAAGGTTAGATGTCAAGAGGGTCACCCAAAACAAAGATGAGTTGGCAAGTGGAGTGCCCAGCAAACAAAACCGAAGGGGCCAACGATAGAGGTGCGGTGGGGAAAAAACTTGGGGTTTCCCAAATGGCAAGGTAAAATTGGGGTTTCCAGAGGCAACACAACAAGTTTGCAAGAGGAGCGTCCAAAGTGAAGCCGTGTTGGCAAGAGGAGCACCCAAGAAACAAAATGGAAAGAGCCAGCGGCACAGGTGCAGTGGGAAAAAACATTGGGGTTTCCAGAATGCAAGGCAAAATTGGGGTTTCCAGAGGAAACACAAAGAAAGCTGGCAAGAGGGGCACCCAACCAACAAAACCAAGGATCCAACGACACAACTTAGATTTGGGAAGAAACTTGGGGTTTCCCAAAGCCAATGCAAACATGGGGTTTTGCTGCAACACACCAAGGCGAGTTGAAAAGATAAGCTCTCGGAGGCATGGAAAGAGGGCCAACGCAATTTCGTAAGATGGGTGCCCAACCAACAAAACCGAAGAGCCAACGACACAACTCATGTGGGAAAAACATTCATGGTTTCCAGAAGACAAGGGAGGGGGAGTTGGCAAGATGGGCGTGCAAAGGCAAGGAGAGTTGGCAATTTGGGCATGCAAAGGCTAGGTGACTTGGAAGGTCGGGCACCCACAACAAGAGCGGAGTTGGCAAGATGGGCGTGCGTGCAAAGGCAAGGCATGTTGGAAAGTTGGGCACGGAAAGGCAAGGCATGGTTGAAAGTTGGGCACACAAAAGTTAGGCGACTTGGAAGGACGGGCATTGATGATGAGAGCTGAGTTGGCAAGATGGGTGTGCAAATGTAACGAGAGCCGAGTGGGAAAGATGGGCACCCGAACCTAATGCAATGCAAGTTCGCAATATGGGCACCCAAACGCAACACAAGGCGAGCTCGCAAGATGGGTGCCCAAACGAAAAAATGATCCATAACGAAAACAACCACACAAGGGAGCACTAGGCTAAAAGACAAGCCAGAGGATGGCTAAGAACCAATTTTGACGTGGAGGTAGATTTTTTAATATAGCCTCACCAAGGTTGGGCACCCAAACGCAACGCTAGGCAAGTTCGCAAGATGGGCGCCCAAAGAAAAAAATGATCCGCAACGAAAATGACCACACAAGGGAGCACTAGGCTAAAAGACGAGCCGAAGTACGGATAAGAACAAGTTTTGGCTTGGAGGTAGATTTTTTAATATGGCCTCACCAAGGTTGGGTGCCCGAACACAACGCAATGCGAGTTTGCAACATGGGATCCCAAACGCAACGCAAGGCAAGTTCACAACATGGGCACCCAAATGCACGAAGCGTTGTAACGAAAACACCCACACAAGGGAGAGATATGCAAAAAGACGAGCCAGAGGATGGACTAGAACCAATTTTGGCTTGGAGGTAGATTTTTTAATATGGCCTCACCAAGGTTGGGCACTTGAACGCAACGCAAGGCCAGCTTGCAAGATGGGCACCCGACTAACAAAACCGAAGAGCCAGTGACACAACTCACGTGGGAAAAAAATTGGGGTTTCCAAAAGGCAAGGAAGGGTGAGTTGGTAAGATGGGCGTGCAAAGGAAAGGCGAGTTGACAAGTTGGGTGCACAAAGGCAAGTCGACTTGGAAATACGGGCACCCAAAAGGGGAGTCATTGCAAAAACAAGGCAGGGCACCCAAATGCGGTGAGAGGCGAGCTGGCAAGATGGGCGCCAAAACAGAATGAAAGGTGAGCTGGCAAGATGGGTGCCCCAATGCAATGCAAGGCGAGTTTGCAAGATTGGTGCCCAAATGCAACACAACGCAACTTGGCAAGGTGGGCGTCCGAACGCAAAGAAAGGCTTCTAGTACGCAAGATGGACACCCAAACACAATGCAAGGCAAGTTTGCAAGATGGGCGCCCAAAGAAAAAAATTATCCGTAACGAAAACAACCACACAAGGGAGCACTAGGCTAAAAGACGAGATGAAGGATGGATAAGAACCAATTTTGGCTTGGAGGTAGATTTTTTAATACGGCCTCACTAAGGTTGGGCACCCAAATGCAACGCAACATGAGTTCACAAAATGGGTGACAAATGCAACGCAAGGTGAGTTCACAAGATGGGTGCCCAAATGAAAAAATGATCCTTAACAAAAACAACCACACAAGGGAGAACTAGACTAAAAGACGAGCTAGAGGATGGATAAGAACCAATTTTGCCTTGGAGGTAGATTTTTTAATATGGCCTCACCACGTTCGGGTACCTGAACGCACCACAAGGCGAGTTCGCAACATGGGTGCCCATATGCATGAAGAGTTGTAACGAACTGCACGAGGAGTCTAGCCAAGGTTGTGTGACCAAGGGCAAGGCAAGGCGAGTTGGCAAGAGGGGCACCCAAACGCAATGCAAGGCCAGTTGGCAAGGTGGGTGCCTAAATGCGCGAAGAGGTGTAACGAAATGCACGAATGACCATAATGAAATGCACGAAGGGCCGTAATGAAAACGACCACACAAGGGAGCACTAGGAAAAAAGACGTGTTGGAGGATGAATAAGAACCAATTTTAGCTTGGAGGTAGATTTTTTAATACGGCCTCACCAAGGTTGGGCACCCGAACACAAGGCAAGGCGAGTTCGCAAGATGGGCGCCTGAATGTAATGCAAGGCGAGTTCGCAACATGGGCGCCCAAACACACGAAGAGCCATAACGAAATGCATGAGAAGCCTAGCCAAGGTTGGGCGACCAAGGGCAAGGCAAGGCGACTTGGCAAGAGGGGAACCCAAACACAATGCAAGGCCATTTGGCAATATGGGTGCCCAAACACACGAAGAGCCATAACGAAATGCATGAATGTCCATAATGAAATGAACGAAGAGATGTAACGAAAATGACCACACAAGGGAGCACTAGGAAAAAAGACGAGCCGAAGGATGGATAAGAACCAATTTTTGTTTAGAGGTAGATTTTTTAATACGGCGTCACGAAGTTTGGGCGCCCGAATGGAATGCAAGTTGAGTTCGCAAGAGGGGCACCTGAATGCAATGCAAGGTGAGTTTGCAACATGGGTGCCCAAATGCACGAAGAGCCATAATGAAACACATGAGGAGCCTGGCCAAGGTTGGGCGACCAAGGGAAAGGCAAGGCGAGTTGGCAAGAGGGGCACCCAAATGCAATGCAAGTCCAGTTGGCAAGATGGACGCCCAAACATACGAAGAGCCGTAACGAAACACATGAATGACTATAATGAAACACATGAAGAGCCGCAACGAAAATGACCACAGAAGGGAGCACTAAGCAAAAAGATGAGTTGGATGACGGATAAGAACCAATTTTGGCTTGGAGGTAGATTTTTTAATACGGCCTCACCAAGGTTGGGCGCCTGACAAGGGAGGAAAAGGAGTTATGAGGTGAAAAGTCTAGGTTTGGGGGCATAGTGAACTACTTGGATGATGTCTGACCAAAGGACTTAGACATCTTGGCAAGTGTTTGAGGTACAACAGAGCTAGACTGAGGTTGCGGTAAGCAAGGAAGAGGCGTTGCAGGAGGAAAATCAACAGATGCATTGGGGGTTGGATTGTGCAAGTATTTTGGGCAGTAGGGAGATGTGTCATGACTTATTTTTATTTCTATGAAAGAGTCGCAGGGAGAAGGTTGCACCCATCCCCTTGTTGTATCTTCGGAAACACTCTTCATATTAATAAGCTTAAGGAATCCACCCATAACGGTGTGTTGTGGTCTCTTTATACTTGTTGGATGTTATTGCTCCTTGTGTTGTTATGGATGGCTAGGTATTGATGAGTATTGGCCAGGTGTTAAAAAAGAACCGGGATGCTTTAAGGCCATGGTTGGATGTGTGCCTATTGTTAGAGAACTCGATTGCATATCTAAAAAACTGTAGCTCAAGGCATAGTTATCAATGGTCCTTCTGATTTTAGTAGGGGCACATTGGTCACACCCCTGCGGCCGAGGCAAGGTAGTGATGCATCGCCAGGGGTTTCCCACACTTGCTTGGTTTCCATCTCGTGGTTGGACACAAAAACCCTGAATTCTCCCTCACTTGGGCAGTTTCCATCGCAGCTGGACACGGACACCCCGAATTCCCCCGCACTTGGACAATTTCTATTGAGGTAGGACATGGAAACCTCGAATATCCCGCACTTGGATGATTCCCATCATGTCACGACATGGAAACCCCAGATTCCTCGCACTTGCATAGTTTTCGTCATGACCGGACCCAAAAACCATGAATTTTCTCGCAGTTGCACGGTTTCCGTAGCAGCCAGACACAAAGACCTGAAATTTCCCCACACTTGCACTGTTTTCATCACGACAAGGCACGAAAACCCTGAATTTCCCCGCACTTGCATAGTTTTCATCGCGACCGGACATGGAAACCCCAACTTTCTTGTACTTGCATGATTTCTTTCTTGATGGACTTGAAAACCTCGATTTTTCTGTCACTTTCATGATTTCTTTCGCGGATGGACATGGAAACCCTGGATTTCCCACTCTTGCACGGTTGGTTTCTCGATCAAATTGGAAACCCTTTATTTTCTTGCACGTGCACGATTATTATTTCTTGACCGACATGGGAACCATGAATTTTCCCGCACTTACATGGTTTGTTGTCACGACAAAACATAGAAAAATCAAATTTTCTGCGCTCGCACTGGTTCTCTCGCGTCCGGGCCTGGACCCTGAATTTCCCACACTTGCATGGTTCCTATCGCGGATGGACAAGGAAGCCCCAAGTTTCTCGCACTTAGCTTGGGCGGCTCCCATCGTGGTTGGACATGGAAGCCCTAGGTTTCCCACACTTACGCTTGGGTCACTTTCGTCGTGGTCGAACATGGAAACCCCAGGTTTCCCACACTTGCGATTTTGGGCGGTTTTCGTTGCGGCCGGACATGGAAACCCCAGGTTTTTCATGCTTGCACTTTTGGGCGGCTTCCGTCACGGTCGGACACGGAAACCCCCAGGTTTCTCACGCTTGTGCTTAGGCAAATTTCGTCACGGCCGAACATGGAAACCCCCCACGCATGGGCAATTACGCTCTCAACCGACTTGGAAACCCAGAATTTCATCACAGCTACAGAGGTTTTCCATCGCGGTCATACACGGAAACCCCAAATTTCATCACAACTACGGAGGTTTTCCATCACAGTCATACATGGAAACCCCTAATTTCGTCACAACTATAGAGGTTTTCCATCGCGGTCGTACACGGAAACTCGGTGCTTCCCACCACACCTAGACGATTTCCCTCGTGGTCGGACATGGAAACCCCGTCTTACCCACACTTGGACAATTTTTCTTGATGTTCGGGCATGGAAACCCCAAGTTTCTCACGCTTGCACTTTTGGGTGCTTCCCGCCGTGGCTGAGCATGAAGACCCCAAGTTTCCTACGCTTTCACTTGGGTGGCTTTCACTGCCTGGTCGACCATGGACACCCCCCAAGTTTCCCGTCCTCGCACTTGGGCGGGGGCATGGAAGCCTGAAGTTTCCCAGGATGGAACTTTTTTTGGACAGATGGATGGAAACCCCAATCTCCCCACACTTCACAATCGGGGTTGCTTCCATCGTTCAACTGGGCATGGAAACCCCAAGTGTCCCACACTCACACATGGGCAGCATCCGTTGCCTGATCGGACCCCGATTCCCTGCACTTGGGCGGCTTCGTTCTCGACCGGATCGGAAACCCCAAATTCCCCCACACACTTGGGTGGTAGATACACCCTTGGTCCACCCACAAACCCCAAGTTTCCTACCCTCACACAGGGGCATGGAAACTTCAATTTTCCCATGCCGGCACTTTGGGCAGACAGATAGAAACCCCCAGTTCCCCACGCTTCACAATTCGGGGGCTTCCGTCGCCCGACCGGGTGTGGAAACCCCAAGTTTCTCACACTCGCACATGGGCAACGTTCATCGCCCAGATGGATGTGGAAACCCTCGATTCCCTGCAGTTGGGAAGTTTCTCTCTCGACTAGCCCAAAAACCTAGAATTTCCCCACACGCTTGGGCGGCGAATTCGCTCTCGGTTGGCCTGGAAAACTTGAATTTTCGCACACTCTTGGGCGGAAAATTCACTCTCGGTCAGCCCAGAAAACCCCAAGTTTTCCAACGCTTACACTTGGGGCTGGTTTCCATCCTCGACCGGAGTGGAGAACCCAAATTCTGGTGGTTTCTCCATTGGTCGAGACTTAGAAACCCCGAAATCCCCACACTTGGTTGGTTTCTCCACTCCTGGGAACCTTGAAATCCCCACACTTGGGAGGTTTCTTTGCTCGTTGAGACTCAGGAACCCCGAACTCCCTGCACTTGGGTGGTTTCTCTGCTCATCAAGACTCAGAAACCATGAATTCCCTGCAGGTGGGCGGTTTCTCCACTCGTCGAGACTCGGGAACCCTGAATTCCTCGCACTTGGGTGGTTTCTCTGCTCCTCGAGACTCCGAAAACCAGAATTCCCTGCACTTGGGCAGTTTCTCTTTTCGTTGAGACTCAAAAACCCAGAATTCCTTGCACTTGGGAGGTTTCTCCACTCGTCGAGACTTGAAAACCCTGAATTCCCCGTATTTGGGTGGTTTCTCCACTCGTCGAGACTTAGAAACCCTGAATTCCCCACACTTGGGCAGTTTCTTCGCTCATCGAGACTCGGGAACCCCGAATTCCCCGCACTTGGGTGGTTTCTCCACTCCTCGAGACTCAGAAACCCAGAACTCCCTGCACTTGGGCAGTTTCTCCACTTGTTGAGACTCAAAAACCCAGAATTCCCCTCATTTGGGCAGTTTCTCCACTCGTCGAGACTTGAAAACCCTGAATTCCCCGCACTTGGGTGGTTTCTCCACTTGTCAAGACTTAGAAACCCCGAATTCCCCGCACTTGGGTGGTTTCTTCACTCATCAAGACTTAGAAACCTCAAATTTCCTACACTTGGGTGGTTTCTCCCACAATCGAGACTCAGAAACTTCAAATTCCCTGCACTTGGGAAGGTTCTCCCACGCTCGAGACTAGGAAACCCAGAATTCCCCGCACTTGGGTGGTTTCTCCCACGGTCGAGACTCAGAAACCCTGAATTCCCTGCACTTGGGCAGTTTCTCCCATGGTCGAGACTTGGAAACCCCGAATTCCCTGCACTTGGGCAGTTTCTCTGCTCGTTAAGACTTGGAAACCCAAAATTCCCCACACTTGGGTGGTTTCTTCACTCGTCTAGACTCGGAAACCCAAAATTGCCCGCACTTGGGTGGTTTCTCCACTCGTCGAGAATCGAAAACCCCAAATTCCCCACACTTGGGCGATTTCTCCCGTGGTCGAGACTCAGAAAACCCGAATTCCCCATGCTTGGGTAGTTTCTCTTATGATCGAGACTTGAAAACCCCGAATTACCCACACTTGGGCGGTTTCTTCCACGGTCGAGACTCGGAAACCTCGAATTCCCCACACTTGGGAAGTTTTTCCCGCTGTCGAGACTCGAAAACCATGAATTCCCCACACTTGGGCAAGTTTCTCCCACGATCAAGACCAGGAAACCCTGAATTCCCCCCACTTGGGTGGTTTCTCCCATGGTTGAGACTCAAAAATCTCGAATTCCCCGCACTTGGCCCGGTTTCTCCCATGGTCGAGACTCGAAAACCTTGAATTCCCCACACTTGGGTCGGTTTCTCCCGAATGCAAGGCAAACTTAGGGTTTCTCGAATGCAAACCCTTGGGTACGCAAGGAAAACTTGGGGTTTCTCGAATTGGGCCGATTTCTCCCTTGGTCGAGAGTCGGAAACCTTGAAATCCCCGCACATGCACAAAACCTTTCATATGTGAAACAAGAGGTGTCAAGATTTAGGATGGTATGAGCATAGTATATGAATTGAGGTGAAGAAGGGTTGAACCTCAGTGGATCATGGCAGTAAGGCCACTCTGTCACTTACAATATCTCGTCGCATATTTAAGTCATTTGCAAAGGATTCTTCTCAATGACCATTTGAAATTGAACTTCAGAGTTGCCTCGACCGAGGCGCTTCCCTGTCAAGGTTCGCAAGTGACACGGGCCCCTGGGGGTGCCGAAGCAACACCCCTACTACGGGTCAAGATATAGTCGAGGAGTGACAAGCACTACTTCTAGCATGGATTTTGACTTAGAGGTGTTCAGTCATAATCCGACACACGGTAGCTTTGTGCCACTGGCTTTTCAACCAAGCACGATGACCAATTGTGTGAATCAAAGGTTCCTCTCGTACTTAGTTGAATTACTATTGTGGCGTGGTTCATCAGTAGGGTAAAACTAACCTGTCTCATGATGGTCTAAACCCAGCTCACGTTCCCTATTGGTGGGTGAACAATCCAACACTTGGTGAATTCTGCTTCAAAATGATAGGAAGAGACAACATCGAAGGATAAAAAAGCAACGTCGCTATGAATGCTTGGCTGCCACAAGCTAGTTATCCCTATGGTAACTTTTCTGACACCTCTAGCTTCAAATTCTGAAAGTCTAAAGGATCAATAGGCCACACTTTCACGGTTTGTATTCGTACTGAAAATCAAAATCAAATGAGCTTTTACCCTTTTGTTCCACACGAGATTTATGTTCTCGTTGAGCTCATCTTAAGACACCTGCATTATCTTTTAACAGATGTGCCACCCCAGCCAAACTCCCCACCTGACAATGTCTTCCACCCGGATCAACCCATTGAAACGTGTCTTAAGGCCAAAAACAAGGGAAATGCCCCGTCTCCACCCCACAGAATAAGTAAAATAACGTTAAAAGTAGTGTTATTTCACTTGCACCGAAAATGGATCCCACTTATTCTCCACCTGTCAAGTCATTTCACAAATTTGGACTAGAGTTAAGCTCAACAGGGTCTTCTTTCCCCACTGATTCTTCCAAGACCGTTCCCTTGGCTGTGGTTTCGCTAGATAGTAGATAGGGACAGTGGGAATCTCATTAATCCATTCATGCATGTCATTAATTAGATGACAAGGCATTTGGCTACCTTAAGAGAGTCATAGTTACTCCCGTTGTTTACCCGCACTTGGTTGAATTTATTCACTTTGACATTCATAGCACTGGGCATAAATCACATTGCATCAGCATCCGCAGGGACCATCACAATGATTTTTTTTAATTAAACATTCGGATTCCCCTTGTCTGTACCATTTATGAGTAGACTGTTCGCCGCTTAGGGAAAATCCCCCACGAGAGGACATTCTACGTTCGTAGCCCAATCAACACGTGACTACCCACCCTCGTCATGATAGCAGCTCGAGAAGACTATCGAAAACCCACGGGTTGAGGATGTAGACCCCTAGGACCAGCCCTTAGAGCCAATCCTTTTTCTGAAGTTACGGATCTATTTTGCAGACCTTCCTTACCTAAATTGTTCTATTGACCAGAGTTTGTTCACCTTGGAGACCTGATGCGGTTATGAGTATGACCAACCATGGACGGTACTCAATCCTCCAGATTTTCAAGGGCCGCTGAGGGTACACTGGACACTGCAAGACGTGCGATGCTCTTCCAGTTGTTGGACCCTATCTCCGGTTGAGCTGATTTCAGGGTGGGAAATCTATTAAAAAGAAAATATAACTCTTCCCAAGGGCCCCGATGACGTCTCCAGATTTCCTAACGTTGTCGTCCGCCGCCATGTCCTAGTTCAGGAATATTAACCCGATTCCCTTCCGATATTCATGTAGTGTGCACCCTTTATACAGGTCTTCCCCATATCTTAGGATCGACTAACCCATGCCCAAGGTTTCTCAAAGACCCCCACGTCCTCCTACTCATCGAAGCCTGACAATTTCTCTAACGTTCGAGTATAGGTCGCACGCTTCAACGCCATTCATTTTCAGGGCTAGTTGATTCGGTAGGTGGGTTTTTACACACTCCTTAGCAGATTTCGACTTCCATGACCACTGTCCTACTGTTTTAATCAACCAACACCCTTTGTGGGATCTGGGTTAGTGCGCAGTTTGACACCGTAACTTGACTTTCAGTTCATCCCGCATCACTAGTTCTACTTACCAAAAATGGCCCACTTGAAGCTCTTGATTCCGTGGCACGGTTCAATGGAGTAGCCACACCATCTTACCTATTTAAAGTTTGAGAATTGGTTGAGTGCGTTACACCCTCGATGCCTCTAATCATTTTCTTTACCTGATAAAACTCACACGTGAGCTCCAACTATCCTGAGGGAAACTTCAAAGGAAACCAACTAATAGATGGTTCGATTAGTCTTTTTCTTCTATACCCAAGTCAGATGAACGATTTTCACATCAGTATTACTACGGGCCTCCACCAGAGTTTCCTTTGGCTCCACCCTACTCAGGCATAGTTCACCATCTTTTGGGTCCCAACAGGTGTGCTCGCACTCGAACCCTTCGCACAAGCTCAAGGTCGGTTGGTAATGCACCCCATGGAGAGGGGTTCTCACCCGTTAGCTTCCTTATGCCTAGCAGGTTTACAAACCCACCGACTCGCACACATGTTAGACTCCTTGGTCCATGTTTCAAGACAGGTCGAATGGAAATCCCTCCAACCAACACCACAAGCGTGTAGGTGCATAGTGGCCCGCCCCAAGGGTGCACACTTCATTTCTCGACCGCCACAATGGAAAAACAATAGGCAGTACTCCACCCGCGCTTGTGTGGATGCAACGACCTGTGCTGGTTCACACCTCGAGTTGAGCGGGGGAGCAACTTGAGTCGTTCCACATCCGACCGAGACGCATCATCGGCCTCCATTCGCTTCCCTCCCAGTAATTTCAAGCACTCTTTAACTCTCTTTTCAAAGTCCTTTTCATCTTTCCCTTGTGGTACTTGTTCGCTATCAGTCTCTCGCCCGTATTTATCCTTGGACGAAATTTACCACCCGATTAGGGTTGCATTCCCAAACAACCCGACTTGCCGACAACGCCTCGTGGTGCAACAGGGTCCCGACCCAATGGGGCCATCACCCTCTTAGGTGCCAACTTCCAGGGGACTTGGGCCTAGTCCGCTGCTAAGGACACTTCTACAGACTACAATTCAGGTGACGCTGCCACCCAATTTTCATGCTGGGCTCTTCCTGATTCGCTCGTCGTTACTTGGGGAATCCTTGTAAGTTTCTTTTCCTCCGCTTAATTATATGATTAAACTTAGCAGGTGTTCTTGCCTGAGCTGGGGTCGCATGTTGGATCCAAATACCTCCACCAATATGGAAATTCGATGGGCAAAGCAAGTTCCCTAAATGTTTCACACACCCTGCATCAACCAACGCCAACTCGCGCAAACAAGGGGACAATATCACCACTCGTCGACACAAGACACTGAACATGGCATGTATTTTAGTCAATCGAACCACGTTGGGAATGGATGACCATCTCTGCTCCTCCCCAATGCCTTGAAGGGAGCGCGTGTGCGTAGGATGTGACGCCCAGACAGACGTGCCCTTGACCGAGGCCTCAAGTGCAAATTGCATTAAAAAACTTGATGATTCACAGGATTATGCAATTCACACTAAGTATCACATTTTGTGACATTCTTCATCATGACAAGAGCCGATATATCCATTGTCAAGATTCATTTCCTCACGTTACTGATGAACCCTCACTTCGCTATACAAGACATCCATGTGACCAATGGAAAATCCCACAATGCACATAGCACCACAAACGACAACAACCCTCCCAGCCCACAAGACAAATGCACTCCCCCGCCATACATAGGAGGCTTGAACAAACAGAGCAAGCTTTCCACGGACTCAACTCAAGAGGGGGACTTGAAGGGAACGACGATCAAGGGGGGACTAGGGTGGCAAGTCCAACAACGCGCTACTTTCATCCCTCCAAAACACCAATTCCCCACAATTGCCCCTTCCGATGGAGAAAAGGAAAAACAAGCACAAGTTGTCCGACCCGAGGGCCACAAGACACAAATTCACCCCCCCCATTCCACAAGAGGGTCAAACAAACAAAGAAAGCTTTCCCAAGACTCAACTGCAAGGGGAAATTGTAGGGAACGATGATCAGGGGGGACTAGGGTGGCCAGTCCCAACAGTGCGCTGCTTTCATCCCTCCACAAGACCGATTCCTGACAATTTCACCTTTTAGCAGAGTAAAAGAAAATGAGCACAAGTTATATTCAAACAGAGAGAGAGCCCACCCACCCTTTCCCCCAGTACAAATGACATCCCACTGCCCAAAAACATTCCCATGATGATGATGGCCAGTGACAACATTCGGATGCAGGCATGGAGAAGTTGCTGCCCAAAAATCATTGCCGAACAAACCAAGGACCTCAAAAAAAGGACATCAAGGCAATCACAAGGAAAGAGGATGTGAGTTCTCTTACTTACCCAAAACCAACCGACACTCGCAAGGAAAGAGGATGTGAGTTCTCTTACTTACCCAAAACCAACCGACACTCGCAAGGAAAGAGGATCTGAGTTCTCTTACCCATAAGCACACTCACTGGAAGGGAACCCGTTGCCTCTCTACCCCTAAAAAAACCACGTCTAACGACCAATGGACCCCCAGTGATGGGTGCAAGCAACATCATTTGGATGTCGAGGTAGAGAAGTCGCCTGACAAAAATCAACACTAGATGAACCGAGGGTCGCAACTACATTGAAGCACTCCCAAAGAAAAGAGGGTGCAGGGCCTCTTACCAAAAAGAAACCGACTCCAACCCGAAAATCACATCCACTGGAAGGAAACCCTCCTCCTCTTACCCATAAACCAAAAAAGCAACCGACACCAACCCGAAATCACATCCACTGGTAGGAAACCCACCTCCTCTTTCCCCTATACAAATGATGCCCAACGATCATCCATTGAATAAGGCAAGAGACAACATTCAGACGCTGACGGGGGCCACCAGAGCACTGAAGAACTCGCAGGGGAAAAAGGAGGATGCAAGGTCTCTCTTACCAAAATGAAACTGACACCGACATAAAATCCCACACACACCACTCCCCCCCACCCGCATCATGAGAACAACATTTGACACCACACATCCTTCCAGTGATGAATGCATGGGATAACATCCAAACGTCCTAGTCCAAAGACGGAGAAGTCACTCAAACGTAAAACAATCACCACTGGAAAAACGTAGGGCCACAACATTTTCACCACACACCTAGGAACAGAGAGTGGAATGTCTTTGCGAAACTCCATCGACATCAACTTGAGTTCTAGGTTCAACAAAGCACTCCCACCAGACCTAAAAGCACACACCCACCACTCCCCCCCACCCACGTTGTGAAAACAATGTCCGACACCAAACAACCTTCCAGTGATGAATGCACAGGAAAACATTCAAACATCTTAGTCCAAAGACGAAGAAGTCACTCAAACTTAAAACAATCACCACTGGATAAACGCAGGGCCGCAACATTTTCACCGCAAACATAGAAATAGAGAGTGGAATGTATTTTCGAAACTCGATCCACATCAACTTGAGCTCCAGGTTCAACAAAGCAGCCCCACCGGAGGAAACTCACCACAATGTGCAATGCTGATGGAGTTGGTACCTACAGAAGGGTCTCCCAAACCGAAACGTCCAACTTCCACCAGGGGGTCACAAGGAACAATCGAGAGGGACTAGGGTGGCTAGCCCATCGGGTTGAGACACTTTTCATCCATCCCATTGATGATTACCCCTCACGGAATGAGAGACGTACAAGGCACAAGCCACCCTTGACTCGAGCCAACAACCAATGGAAAAGCTCGCCTAGGCAAGGAAGAAGAAAACAAAGACTCAAACAAAGGAAGGGACTTCTCGCACCACACCGAGTATCCACCCAACGATGAAGAATGGCGAGGCAAAGCTCCCACGACATAGCAAGGGATCCTTGCAATGTTTTCCCGTCATGGAACCAAAGACTCGCTCACGCTCTCCATCGGAGAGGGGATGCACAACACAAAATGACAAGCGCCCTCACCCTATCAATGATCGATGAACACCCGTCAACAAATTTGGAGTGTCGAAGGAGGCTAAGGACAACAAATGATGCTTGCAAAAAGCACAAGCCGAGCCAGAAATGCCACAATCAACCCTCCAAAAGTGGTGACACACTACCTCATACAAACACAGACCGAGCGAGAGGTATGCAACAACCCATCGCAAGAAAAGATTCATGGGTCCCTGCTGACAATGATCCTACCACAGGTTCACCTATGGTAACCTTGTTATGACTTCTCTTTCCTCTAAATTATAAGGTTCAGTGAACTTCTCATGACATCGTCGACGACGAACCACCCTCGTTGACGCGATCCGAAAACTTCACCGGATCATTCAATCGATAGGAGCGACGGACGGTGTGTACAAAGGGCAAGGACGTAGTCAACACGAGTTGATGACATGCACTTACTAGGAATTTGTCGTTGAAAACCAATAATTACAATGGTCTATCCCCATCACAATACAATTTGAGAACATTTCCTGATCCTCTCAAACCAGGGAGAAAAACTCATTGACTGCATCAACATAGCGTGTGTGTGGCCTAGAACATCTAAGGGCATCACAGACCTATTATTGCCTCAAACTTCCATGGCCTAAATGGCCATAGTCCCTCTAAGAAGCTGGTCGTGAAGGGGAACCTCCACGTAGCTAGTTATCAGGCTGAGGTCTCATTCTTTATCGGAATTAACCAGAAAAATATCTCCACCAACTAAGAACGACCATGCACCACCACCCATAGAATCAAGAAAGAGCTCTCAATCTATCAATCATTACTATGTCTAGACCTGGTAATTTTCCCGTGTTGAGTCAAATTAAGCCGTAGGCTCCACTCCTGGTGGTGCCCTTCCATCAATTACTTTAATTTTCATCCTTGCAACCATACTCCCCCCGGAACCCAAACACTCTGATTTCTCAGAAGGTGTTGGTGGAGTCCTTAGAGAAACATCTGTCGATCCCTGGTCGACATCGTTTATAGTTGAGACTAGGATGGTATCTGATCGTCTTCGAGCCCCCAACTTTTGTTCTTGATTAATGAAAACATCCTTGGAAAATTCTTTCACAGTGGTTCGTCTTTCATAAATCCAAGAATTTCACCTCTGACAATGAAATACGAATGCCCCCGACAATCCCTATCAATTATTACTCCAGTCCTGAAGGCCAACAAAATAGGACCAGACTCCTATTTCATTATTCCATGCTAATGTATTCAGAGCATAAGCTTTCTTTGAGCACTCTAATTTTTTCAAAGTAACAACACTAGAACTGTGACCCAACCAATTAAGGCTAGGAGAACACCGCCGACAAAAGGGAGGGAAGGGAAGGTGAACATCGAGTAGGCAGACCGACCTTTACGACCCAAGATCCAACTACGAGTTTTTTAACTGCAACAACTTAAATATACACTATTGGAGCTGGAATTACCGTAGATGCTGGCACCAAACTTTCCCTCCAATGAATCCTCATTAAGGGATTTAGATTGTACTCATTCCAATTACCAGACTCGATGAGCCCAATATTGTTATTTATTGTCACTACCTTCCCATGTCAGGATTGGGTAATTTGTGCGCCTGCTTCCTTCCTTGGATGTGGTAGCCATTTTGAAAGCTCCCTCTCTGGAATCAAACCCTAATTCTCCGTCACCCATCACCACCATGGTAGGCCTCTATCCTACCATCGACAGTTGATAGGGAATAAATTTGAATGAAGCATCAAAATCACAAGGGTTGTGCGATCCGTCGAGTTATCATGATTCACCAGAGAAGCGGGCAAGCCCGCACTGACCTTTTATCTAATAAATGCATCCCTTCCAAAGAGTCGGGACTTGGTGCACATATTAGCTCTAGAATTACTACGGTTATCCGAGTAGTAGGGTACCATCAAAGAAACTATAACTGATTTAATGAGCCATCCACAGTTTCACAGTATGAATTAGTTCATACTTAGACATGCATGGCTTAATCTTTGAGACAAGCATATGACTACTAGCATGATCAACCAGGTAACACCCTATCACTTCAAAAGGAATCCAAAGACTCTCCATACAGAGCACACTCTGAACACCCATCGAGTCAGGGAGATTTCAAGAAAAAAATAAAAACCGTGTTAGCTTTTATACCTTGCCCTCGAGGGATCGAGAAATAGGAGTACGTGCATAAACAAGACAAGGTTAGAACGGATATGCCCTCATGAAGCCTCCAAACAACCGAATTAGAGAGAAGAAAAGGGAAACGATGAAAGCCTCCAACCTTCCAAATAATGCATCAAGGTGTCCTCGAGATCCATGACACTAGTCCAATACTAGCGTCAATGTGGTGTTGCCCATTGAAATGGCCCTTGCAACCACCTTAACCCATATATAGAAGAAGGTGAGAACATCCCCGAGCTCCCATCCTCCTCCTTTCTCAACTTTTAGTCCTTGAATAAAGTTCAATAGAGAACAAAGAGCACTCCTGACATGGGCTCAAAACAACCACAACATAAAGAAGAAGAGGGGACAGTGAACCCTCCAACCTTCCAAACAACGCATCAAGGTGTCCTCGGGATCCATGACACTAGTCCAATACCAGCGTCAATGTGGTGGTGCCCGCCGAAACGGCCCCTACGACCACCTTAACCTATAGACAAAAGAAGGTGAGAACGTCCCCCAACCCCACTCCCTCCTCCTCCTTTCTCAACTTTCGGTCATCGAAGTGGGTTCAACTGAGAACAAAGAGCACTCCCGACATGGGCTCGAAACAACCAAAATAGAAAGAAGAAGAGGGGATAGAGAGCCCTCCAGGCTTCCAAACAACGCATCAAGGTGTCCTCAGGATCCATGGCACTAGTAGAATACCAACGTCAATGTGGTGCTGCTCTCTGAAATGGCCCCTGCGGCCACCTTAACCCGTAGACAAAAGAAGGTGAGAATGTCCCCCAACCCCACTCCCTCCTCCTCCTTTCTCAACTTTCGATCCATGAAGTGGGTTCAACCGAGAAAAATGAGCGCTCCCGATATGGGCTCAAAAAAACCACAACAGAAAGAAGAAGAGGGTACAATGAGCCCTCCAAGATTCCAAACAACACATCAAGGTGTCCTTGGGATCCACGACACCAATCCAATATCAGCATCAATGTGGTGTTGCCCACCGAAACGGCCCCTGCGGCCAGCTTAACCCGTAGACAAAAAAAGTTGAGAAAATCCCCAATTGCACTCCCTCCTCCTTTCTCAATTTTCGGTCCACGAAGTGTGATCAGTCAAGAACAAAGGGCGCTCCCAACATGGGATCGAAACAACCGCAACAAAAAGAAGAAGAAGAGGGGACAGTGAACCCTCCAACCTTCTGAACAATGCATCAAGGTGTCCTCAGGATCCATGACACTAGTCCAATACCAGCGTCAATGTGGTGTTGCCCGCCGAAACGGCCCCTGCGGCCACCTTTACCTGTAGACAAAAAAAGGTGAGAACATCCCCGAGCTCCCCTCCTCCACTTTCACTCCCACATAGCGGAAAACCTTCATCGTCAACATGATAATAACGAGCCGAGAACTGACCAACCCTGCAAATGGGACTAGGCCAAATATTCAGGTGGACCCGTTAGGCATCTCCTTTTTATCACATAACCCCTGGCACAAAATGCAAATCAGACAAAACCGAAGGGCCTGCGACACGTCTCATGTGCTACCGAGAATTTTTTTCTAAGCCATACAACAACAGATGCAAGACCCCACAAGGAAGCCACAACAATCACTCAAACTCCATGAACCGTGAAGAAGAGTTCTCATTCAAAGCACCTCCCAAGATGACCTTCACTACACTTACCACTCATGTGCTACCGAGCAATGTGATAACAAGCCACGAATCGACTAACCCTGCAAATGGCCCTAGGCCAATCTTTGGGTGGTGGACCCAATAGGTAGCTCCTTTCTATCACACCACCCCTTGCAAGAAATATGGAGATTCACTACGCTTACCGCTCATGTACTACTGAGCAATGTGATAACAAGATGAAAATTGGCCAACCCTGCAAATGGCCCTAGACCAATATTCAGGTTGACCCGGCAGGCAGGATCCTTTTCATCACATCACCCCTGGCACGAAATGTCGAAATCCAACAAAATCGAATTGCCTGGGACACGACTCACGTGCTATACCAAGAAATTTTTGTTCTAAGACATACAAAAACAGATGCAAGGCCAACAATCACTTAAACTCCACAACAAGTGAAGAAGAGTTCTCTTTCAAAGCGCCTCTCGAGATGAGCTTCACTACACTTACCGCTCATGTGCTACCGAGCAATGTGATAAAAAGTCAATAATCGATGAACCCTGCAAATGGCCCCAAGCCAATCTTTGGGTGGACCCAACATGCATCTTTTTTTTATCACATCACCCCTCGCACGAAATGCCGAAATCCAACAAAACCAAATATCCAACAACCCAACTCGCATGTTACCAAGAATTTTCCAAATGCAAGGCCTTGCAAGGAAGCCACAATGATCATCCAAACTCCAGGATGAGTGGAGAAGAGTTCTCTTTCAAAGTGCCTCCCAAGATGAACTTCACTACCGCTTACCTCTCATGTGCTACTGAGAAACTTGTGATAACAAGTCGAAAACCGACCAACCCTACAAATGGCCCTAGGCCAATCTTCGAGTGGACCCAGTAGGAAGCTCCATTTTATCACTAACATCACCCCTCGCACGAAATTCCAAATCCAACAAAACAAAACCGAAGAGTCGGGGACACAACTCATGTGGGGAAAAACTCGGGGTTCCCCAAAGGCAAGGCCAGGTGAGTTAGCAAGAGGAGCACCCACCTGAGAAATTGTAACTAAAACAGGTTAGAGCACGCAGAGGCAACACAAGGTCGCAAGAGGGGCACCCAACTAAGAAAACTGAAGAGCCAGTGAAACAAGTGTGGTGGGAGAAAAACTTGGGTATTCCCGAATGCACAAGAAAAAATCGGGGTTTCCAAGGGAAATGCAAGGCAAGTTGGAAAGAGGGGCACCTAAAGCCAAGCCGAGTTGGCAAGAGGAGCACCCAAACAACAAAACCAAAAGAGTCGGCGACACAAGTGTGGTGGGAAAAAAAACTTGGGGTTTCCAGAGTCAATGCAAGGCAATTTCGCAAGTGAAACACCCAACCAATAAAACCGAAAGAGACAACCACACAGGTGTGGTGGGAAAAAAAAACTTGGGGTTTCCCGAATGCAAGACAAAGTTGGGGTTTCCAAAGGCAATTCAAGGCAATTTGGCAAGAGGGGCATCCAAAGGCAAGCCGAGTTGGCAAGAGGAGCGCCCAAACAACATAACCGAAATAACCAGTGACACGGGTGTGGTGGAAAAAAAACGTGGGGTTTCCGGAGTCAATGCAAGGCAAGTTGGCAAGATGGGCACCCAAAGGCAAGAGGAGCACCTAGCCAACAAAACTGAAAGAGATAGCGACACAGGTGTGGTGGGAAAAAAAATTTGGGGTTTCCCGAATGCAAGGCAAACTTGGGTTTCCAGAGAAAATGCAAGGCAAGTTGGTAGGAGGTGCGTCCAAAGGCAAGCCGAGTTCTCAAGAGGAGCACCCAACCAACATAACCAAGATATAGCCAGCGACAAGGGTGTGGTGGGAAAAAAACTTGGGGTTTCAAGAGGCAATGCAAGGTAAGTTGGAAAGAAGGGCACCCAAAGGCAAGACGAGTGCCCAGCCAACAAAACCGAAAGAGCCAACGACACAGGTGTTGTGTGATAAATAGATTGGGGTTTCTCAAATGCAAGGGAAACTTGGGGTTTCCAGAGGGAAGTTGGCAAGAGAGGCATCCAAAGGCAAGCCGAGTTGGAAAGAGGAGCGTCGAACCAACATAACTGAAAGAGCCAGTGACACAGTTGTGGTGGGAAAAAATAACTTGGGGTTTCTCGAGTCCAAAGAAAAATTGGGGTTTCCAGAGGCAATGCAAGGCAAGTTGGGGTGTCGAAAGGCAAGCCAAGTTGGCAAGAAGAGCACCCAAACCAACAAAGCCGAAAGATCCAGTGACACAGGTGTGGTGGGGAAAAAAATTAGGGTTCCCGAATGCAAGTCAAACTTGGGTTTCCAGAGGAAATGCAAGGCAAGTTGGCAAGAGCGGCGCCCAAAGGAAAGCCGAGTTGGCAGGAAGAGCACCCAAGCCAACAAAATTGAAAGATCCAGCAACACAGGTGCAGTGGGGAAAAAACTTGGGGTTCCCCAAATGCAAGGCAAACTTGGGGTTTCCAGAGGAAATGCAAGGCAAGTTGGAAAGAGGGGTGCCCAAACCCAAGTTTTGTTGGCAAGAGGAGCACCCAACCAACAAAACCGAAGGAGCCAACAACACAGACGTGGTGGAAAAAAAAATGTGGAGTTTCCCGAATGCAAGGAAAACTTAGTGTTTCCAGAGGCCATGCAAGGCAATTTGGGGTGCCCAAAGGCAAGCCGAGTTGGCAAGAAGAGTTCCCAACCAACAAAATTGAAAGAGCCAATGCGACAGGTGTGGTGGGAAAAAAACTTGGGGTTTCCCGAATGCAAGGAAAACTTTGGGTTTCCTGATGAAATGCAAGGCAAGTTCACAAGAGGAGGGCTGAAAGCCAAGCTGAGTTTGCAAGAGGAGCGTCGAACCAACAAAACCGAAAGATCCAACGACACAGGCATGGTGGGAAGGAAAAACCTGGGGTTTCCGAAATGAAAAGAAATCCTAGGGTTTCCAGAGGAAATGCAAGGCAAGTTCGCAAGAGGGGTGCCCAAAGTCAAGACGAGTTGGCAAGAGGAGCACCCAACCACCATAATCGAAAGAGCCATCGACAAAGATGTGGTGGGAAGAAAAAAATTAGGTTTCCCCACATGCAAGGAAAACTTGGGGTTTCTAGAGGCAATGCAAGAAAAGTTGGCAAGAGGGGCACCCAAAACCAATCCGAGTTGGAAAGAGAAGCACCCAACCAACAAAACCGAAAGAGCCAGCAACATAGGTGTGGTGGGGAAAAAACTTGGGGTTTCCAGAGACAACGCAAGGCAAGTAGACAAGAGGGGTATCCAAAACGAAGTTGAGTTGGCAAGAGGAGCACCCAACCAAAAAAATCGAAAGAGACAGTGACAAAGGTGCGGTGGGGAAAAAACTTGGGGTTTCCAGATGACATGCAAGGCAAGTTTGCAAGAGGGGTGCCCAAAACCAAGACGAGTTGGCAGGAGGAGCGTCGAACCAACAAAACCGAAAGAGCCAGTGACAGAGGTGTGGTGGGGAAAAAACTTTGGGTTTCTAGAGGGAACGCAAGGTAGTTGGCAAGAGTGGCGCCAAAAACCAAGCCGAGCTAGCAAGAGGAGAGCCAAACCAACAAAATCAAAAGAGCCATCAACAAAGGTGCGGTGGGGAAAAAACTTGGGGTTTCCAGACACCACGCAAGGCAATTTTGCAAGAGGGTCACCCAAAACCAAGCCGAGTTGGCAAGAGGAGTACCCAACTAGCAAAACTAAAAGAGCCAGCGACAGAGGTGTGGAGGGAAAAAAACTTGGGGTTTCCAGAGGGAACGCGAGGTAGTTGGCAAGAGGGGCACCCAAAACCAAGCCGAGTTGGCAAGAGGAGAGCCCAACCAACAAAATCAAAGGGGGCGGAAACAGAGGTGAGGTGGGGAAAAAACTTGGGGTTTCTAGAGGCAATGCAAGGCGAGTTGGCAAAAGGGGCGCCCAAAACCAAGGCGAGTTGGCAAGAGGATCACCCAACCAAAAAAAATGAAAGAGCCAGGGATAGAGGTGTAGTGGGGAAAAAACTTGGGGTTTCCAGAGGCAACGCAAGGTCAGATGTCAAGAGGGTCACCCAAAATAGAGCCAAGTTGGCAAGTGGAGCACCCAGCAAAAAAAACCGAAGAGGGCAATGACAGAGGTGCGGTGGGGAAAAAACTTGGGGTTTCCCGAATGGCAAGGAAAACTTGGGGGTTCCAGAGGCAACACAAAAAATTCGTAGGAGGACCACCCAATGTGAAGCCATGTTGGCAAGAGAAGCGCCCAACCAACAAAACAAAAAGAGCTAGCAGCACAAGTGCGGTGGGAGAAAACATTGGGGTTTCCAGAATGCAAGGCAAACTTGGGATTTCTAAAGGAAACGCAAAGCAAGATGGCAAGAGGGGTGCCCAACCAACAAAACTGAGGAGCCAACAACACAACTTAGATTTGGGAAGAAAATTGGGGTTTCCCAAAGCCAATGCAAACATGGGGTTTCAGTACACACACCAAGGCGAGTTGAAAAGATAAGCGCCTGGAGGCATGGAATGAGGGCCAATGCAATTTCGCAAGATGGGCACCCAACCAACAAAACAGAAGAGACAGTGACACAACTCATGTTGGAAAAAAAATTGTGGTTTCCAGAAGACAAGGAAGGGCGAGTTGGCAAGATGGGCGCGCAAAGGCAAGGAGAGTTGGCAAGTTGGGCGCACAAAGGCTAGGCGACTTGGAAGGTCGGGCGCCCACAATAATAGGGGATTTGGCAAGATGGGCGTGCGCAAAGGCAAGGTGTGTTGGAAACTTGGGCACGCAAAGGCAAGGCATGTTGGAAAGTTAGGCGTACAAAAGCTAGGCGACTTGGAAGGAAGGACTCCCATGACGAGAGCCGAGTTGGCAAGATGGGCGTGCAAATGCAACGAGAGCCAAGTGGGAAAGATGGGCGACCGAATGCAATGCAATGTGAGTTCGCAATATGGGCCCCCAAACGCAACACAAGGTGAGCTCGCAATATGGGAGCCTAAATGAAAAAATGACCCATAACGAAAATGACCACACAAGAGAGCACTAAACTAAAAGATGAGTCGAAGGACGGATAAGAACCAATTTTGGCTTGGAGGTAGATTTTTTAATACGGCCTCACCAAGGTTGGGCACCCGAATGCAACACAAGGCGAGTTTGCAAGATGGGTGCCCAAACACAATGAAAGGTGAGTTCGCAAGATGGGTGCCCAAACGAAAAAATGATTTGCAATGAAAACGACCACAAAAGGGATCACTGGGCTAGAAGATGAGCTGGAGGACGGATAAGAACAAGTTTTGGCTTGGAGGTAGATTTTTTAATACAACCTCACCTAGGTTGGGCACCTGAATGCAACACAAGGAGATTTCGTAACATGGGCGCCCAAACACAACGCAAGGTGAGTTCATAACATGGGCGCCCAAATGCACGAAGTGTCGTGTAACACCCTGTTTCCCCCAGTTTGTAAAAATAACTATACTGGCCAAGAACTGTGGCAAACTCAAAAATGTGAATGTGTGATGTAAATAGACCTTGTGGAAAAGGTCGATGAATGTGAATAATATTATGAATATATATTGCAGGACTGTTGAGAGGGGATATGCTGAAAAAGAGACCACGATGGCTGAAGAAAGGTGGTGGAAGGTACCTGAAAAGGTGGAATTAACTTCCATTGAAACCAATACCGTATTTGGACTTCACTGGCCCAAAGAACCAAGAGAGGCTTGCTGGCTCGAAATAAATTACTTGCGGGTTGGTAGGTAGAGGGCTCCTCATGAATTAAGGAGGGATGGGGGAAGTGAACCACCCATCCGTAGGAGCCTCGGGCCTGACCACCGCGAGGGAAATCGTGCCACATGCAACCTCGCAAGAGGGAAATGCATGAGGAAGAAGTGCAGAGGGGGTAGATGTGAGGGAAAGAGGAAGAACTCTAGAGATATGTAGAGTGAGTGATGGCAGAGAAGGGGGAGAGTAACCCTCGTTCTCGGTCATTGGAAAACCAAGACACAGTCTCACAACATCGTGGTCTCAGCTTGGGGGTGGCTAGTGGTAAATCCATTGGGAGTTATTGAGCCTACGGTTGGGTGGAAATAAGCACCCCTCTCAGCAGTTGCATCACCTCTGGTTTTATTTCTGATAAGTTTTATTTGAAGTTAATGCCATAATCGCATGTTCAGTTTTATGTGCTTGTAAATAGTTATGAATAGAAGTGTTTACCTAACGTTTGGTTTGATAGAATGGATGTATGTGTATGCTTATATGCCATAGTTGTTTTCTGCACAAATGATTAAGTCTGGGACATGAGTTCGCTCTACCAAGAATCGTCTTATTTGCTTAGTTTCTCGTAATATTCTAGAAAGGCCCCTTGAGAATACTCTTTTCCGAGAATTACCCCATAAACCTTGTAACTGTACTGAACCTTACCAGAGACACGATTAAGATCAGGGATAATTTCCCAAGGACCATCTGAGGGTTCATGCAATCCAGGTCTGGAACCCTTATGAAATAAAATGTAGCTTTCTAAGGTCTTGAGGTCATGGGAGCCTAAAGTTCCAAGAGTTTGAACTTCGTGATTCAAGCTCAGAAGGGATAATGAGATTCAAATATAGAAAGAAAATACCCTATCTCTTGGTAAATGAATGGTCAGAATCCTTTCGGGAATACCCCAAGCCTATCAACACCGACGGATCTAGAGAAGGAGCGTAGACGTTAACACCTCGCCCTTTCAACCTTCGCAAAGAGCGATGGGATCCTCGATCGTAGATCCCACGGACCCATCGGAGCTCTATAAGCCATCAATCTTAACCTCGAATATGTCCCAAAAGTCCCGAAGACATCAGGACCGTCCATGTTGGAGGACAGGTGGTAGAGACCTGACCATTTCGCATATCGAGGATTCATGAGTTTGGAGGTGGAAGACCAGGCTCTTGTAGTCACAAAGTCCCTAGTCATGAGATCACGATGTGATCTGGGCCATTGATCAAAGAGGAAGGACAGCCATGGGTTCTGACGTCTCGATACATCGTGTATTAGGGGTTCGTGAGTTTGGAGGTGGAAGACCGAACCCTTGGAGTCGCAAAGTCCTGAATAGCAAGAAGTAGGAGCAACCATTGAGTTAGGACCTCCTTTCCATATCACATATCAGGGTCTCGGAGGTTGAGGGGAATCAGTTTTGATTTTAGATGTCATGAGCTTGCGAGTTGTGAGATCCTATGCAACACGTGGTACGTCTGCTTGGTGGGACCCACGTGGTTGACAGGTGGTGTGATGATACTATGCCTAGAGAGAGGGAGAAGTGGTGACAGGTGGTGGACACGTGTCATTTGAAATGGGAGTCAACATCCTGTTGACTTCTCATACTTCGGGTTCTCATAAGAAAGGAGCACAAAGTCCCAACAAATCGAGTCGGGAAGTCATGAAATCGCAAGGAGTGGCGACAACCGTAGGATCTAGGACACGGATGACCGTTGGATCAAAGCCTCACCACATGTATCATGCATTCGGAGGATTGGAGGTTGAGTGGACTTCATCTTGACTGCATAAGTCACGAAGTGCCAAGAGCCGAGGTACGGGTGTGGACACATGGCAGAACCCCAAGGTGGGGCCTGCATGGTTGACAAGTGAATATGCATTGCCTAGAGAAGAGAGTCAATGCTCCATTGATTTCTCGCATCTCGGGGATTCACGGGATAAGAGCTTGAAGGTTTGATGCTTCAACCTGCGAGGTTGTGAGTAGCAAAAAGTGTCAAGGAAGGAGTCAACTCGACATTGACTTGTCACATCTTAGGAGATCTCAATAGGAGGGCACGAGATTTCAACCCGTGAACTCATGAAGGTACGAGTTGCGAGAGGCACCAGTATTTAATCCCTAGCCTACAGTTACGTGTGGAGGGCATTGACAAAGAAAGGAGTCAACACTCCGTTGACTTCTCACGTCTCAAAGATTCACGAGATGAGAGTATGGGAGCTCGACATTGAAACTCGTGAAGTGGCGAGTAGCGAGAGGTGCTAGCGCATAGCCTAGCTGGCGGTCACACTCCGAAGGTGCTGATAGAAGGAAGCCATACCATATCAGAATCTTGGGTATCAACGATTATTGAAGAAAATGTGAGGGTCTTCGACTCATGACTCGCGAGGTCACGAGTTGTGAAAGGCGCTTTCATCTAGGAGCATATGTGGTCCTATCGAGATAGGGACTAAAGAAAGGGAGCTAGTTCTTTGTTGTTAAGTGGCGGGTAGATATGGACGGCCAGAATTTGTGTGCCCAGATCTATGGCCAGGGTTTCATTCAGGAGCCCCCTTGCCATTCTACCTTTAAGATTGGACTCACTTGTATCGCTGAGTCACAAAACATGAAAAGGCTCTTGGTTTGTTTGGCTTGTGGTCCTAACCCACGATCATAGGGACGTGAACAGGGAAGAACTAGCCTATGCTAGGCCCCTGTAGGAATTCGGGGATTCTGTCCCTTGAGGAAAAGTGAAAATTTTATTATTCCGTAGTGGGTGTGTGACACGTCATAATGAAAATGCCCACACAAGGGAGAAATAGGCAAAAGGACGATCCAGAGGATGGATTAGAACCAATTTTGGCTTGGAGGTAGATTTTTTAATACGGGCTCACCAAGGTTGGGTGCTCGAACGCAACACAAGGAGAGATCACAAAATGGGGGCCCAATCAACAAAACCGAAGAGCCAAAGACACAACTCATGTGGGAAAAAAATTGGGGTTTCCCGAAGGCAAGGAAGGGTGAGTTGGCAAGTTGGGCACGCAAAGGAAAGGAGATTTGACAAGTTTGGGTGTGCAAAGGCAAGGCGACTTGGAAAGACGGGCACCCACAAGGGGAGTCATTGTGAAAACAAGGCAGGGCACCCAAATGCGGTAAGAGGCGAGCTGTCAAGATGGGCACGAAAATGAAATGAGAGGCGAGTTGGCAAGATGGGCACCCCAACACAACGCAAGGCGAGTTTTCAAGATTGGTGCCCAAATGCAATGCAACACAAGTTGCAAGGTGGGCGCCCGAACACAGAGCAAGGCTACTAGTACACAAGATGGAAGCCTAAACACAACTCAAGGCAAGTTCGCAAGATGGGCGCCAAAACAAAAAAATTATCCATAACGAAAATGACCACACAAGGGAGCACTAGGCTAAAAGACGAGTCAGAGGACGGATAAGAACCAATTTTGGCTTGGAGGTAGATTTTTTAATACGGCCTCACTAAGGTTGGGTGCCCAAATGTAATGCAACGTGAGTTCGCAAGATGGGTGCCAAATGCAACGTAAGGCGAGTTCACAAGATCGGTGCCCAAACGAAAAAATGATCCGTAATGAAAACAACCACATAAGGGAGCACTAGGATAAAAGATGAGTCGGAGGACACATAAGAACCAATTTTGTCTTGGAGGTAGATTTTTTCATACGGCCTCACCAAGGTTGGGCGCCCGGATGCAATGCAAGGCAAGTTCACAACATGGGTGCTCATACACACGAAGAGCCATAACGAAACACATGAGTAGCCTGATCAAGGTTGGGCGACCAAGGGCAAGGCAAGGCGAGTTGCAAAGAGGGGCACCCAAATGCAATGCAAGGCCATTTGGCAAGGTGGGCACCCAAATGCACAAAGAGCCTTAACGAAACATATGAATGACCATAACAAAACACATGAAGAGCCATAATGAAAACGACCACACAAGGGAGCACTAGGCAAAAAGACGAGCCAGAAGACGGATAAGAACCAATTTTGGATTGGAGGTATATTTTTTAATACAGCCTCACCGAGGTTGGGTGCTCAAACACAAGGCAAGGCGAGTTCACAAGATGGGCACCCGAACGCAATTCAAGGCGAGTTCACAACATGGGTGCCCAAATGCACGAAGAGTCGTAACAAAATGCATGAGAAGCCTGGCCAAGGTTGGGTGACCAAGGGCAAGGCAAGGTGACTTGGCAAGAGGGGCACCCAAACGCAATGCAAGGCCAGTTGGAAAGATGGGTGCCCAAACACACAAAGAGCCGTAACGAAATGCACGAACGACTGTAACAAAACACACGAAGAGCCGTAATGAAAATGACCACACAAGGGAGCACTAGGCAAAAAGATGAGCTGGAGGACAGATAAGAACCAATTTTGGCTTGGAGGTAGATTTTTTAATACAGCCTCACCAAGGTTGGGCACCCGAATGGAATGTAAGGCGAGTTCACAATATGGGTGCCTGAACACAATGCAAGGTGAGTTCACAACATGGGCGCCCAAATGCATGAAGATCCATAACGAAACACACGAGGAGCCTGGCCAAGGTTGGGTGACCAAGGGAAAGGCAAGGCGAGTTGGCAAGAGGGGCACCCAAATGAAATGAAAGGCCAGTTGGCAAGATGGATGCCCAAATTCACAAAGAGCCATAACGAAACGCATGAATGGCCGTAACGAAACACATGAAGAGCTGCAATGAAAACGACAACACAAGGGAGCACTAGGAAAAAAGACGAGCTAGATGATGGATAAGAACCAATTTTGGCTTGGAGGTAGATTTTTTAATATGGCCTCACCAAGGTTGGGTGCCCGAACGCAAGGCAAGGCGAGTTCACAAGATGGGCGCCCAAACGCATGAAAATCCATAACGAAACGCACGAGGAGCCTGACCAAGGTTGGGAAACCAAGGGCAAGGCAAGGCGAGTTGGCAAGAGGGGAACCCAAACACAATGCAAGGCCAGTTGGAAAGATGGGCGCCCAAATGCAGGAAGAGTTGTAATGAAATGCACAAATGGCCGTAACGAAACGCACGAAGAGCCGTACTGAAAACGACCACACAAGGGAGCACTAGGAAAAAATATGAGCCAGATGACAGATAAGAACCAATTTTGGCTTGGAGGTAGATTTTTTAATATGACCTCACCAAGGTTGGGTGCATGAATGCAATGCAAGGTGAGTTCACTAGATCGGTGCCCCAACGCAATGCAAGGCGACTTCGCAACATGGGCACCCAAATGCATGAAGAGTCATAACAAAATGCATGAGGAGACTGGCCAATGTTGGGTGACCAAGGGAAAGGTAAGGTGAGTGGGCAAGAGGGGCACCCAAACAAAATGCAAGACCAGTTGGAAAGATGGGCACCCAAATGCACGAAGAGCTATAACGAAACGCATGAACGGCCATAACGAAATGCACAAAGAGTCATAACAAAAACGAACACACAATGGAGCACTAGGAAAAAAGATGAGCTGGAGGACGGATAAGAACCAATTTTGACTTGGAGGTAGATTTTTTAATACGGCCTCACCAAGGTTGGGTGCTCGAACGCAACGCAAGGCAAGTTCACAAGATGGGCGCCCAAATGCAATGCAAGGCGACTTCGCAACATGGGCATCCAAACACACAAGGAACCGTAACAAAATGCATGAGGAGCCTGGCCAAGGTTGGGCGATCAAGGGCAAGGCAAGGTGAGTTGGCAAGAGGGGCACCCAAATGCAATGCAATGCTAGTTGGCAAGATGGGCGCCCAAACGCACAAAGAGCTGTAACGGAATGCATGAATGGTCGTAATGAAACGCACGAAGATCCATAACGAAAATGACCACAAAAAGGGAGCACTATGCAAAAATATGAGCCAAAGGATGGATAAGAACCAATTTTGGCTTGGAGGTAGATTTTTTAATACGGCCTCACCAAGGTTGTGTGCCCGAACACAACACAAGATGAGTTCGCAAGATGGGTGCCCAAACACAAGGCAAGGCAAGGCGAGTTGGCAAGAGGGGCACCCAAATGCAATGCAAGGTCAGTTGGCAAGATGGGCACCCAAACGTGTGAAGAGCTGTAACGAAACACATGAATGGCCGTAATGAAACACACGAAGAGCCGTAACTAAAACGACCACACAAAGGGAGCACTAGGCAAAAGGACGAGCCAAAGGACAGAAAAGAACCAATTTTGGCTTGGAGGTAGATTTTGTAATATGGCCTCACCAAGGTTGGGCGCTTGAATGCAACGCAAGGCAAGTTCTCAATATCGGCGCCCAAACACAATGCAAGGCAACTTCACAACATGGGCACCCAAATGCACGAAGAGTCGTAACGAAACGCATGAGGATTCTGGACAAGGTTGGGTGACCAAGCGCAAGGCAAGGTGAGTTGGAAAGAGGGGCACCCAAATGAAATGTAGGGCTAGTTGGAAAGATTGGTGGCCAAACACATGAAGAGCTACAACGGAATGCACAAATGACTATAACGAAATGCACGAAGAGCCGTAACAAAACGCACAAAGAGTCGTAACGAAAACAACCACACAAAGGGAGCACTAGGAAAAAAGACAAGCTGAAGGACGGATAAGAACCAATTTTGGCTTGGAGGTAGATTTTTTAATACGGCCTCTCCAAGGTTGGGTGCCTGAATGCAATGCAAGGCGAGTTTGCAAGATCGACGCTCAAACGCAATGCAAGGCGAGTTCGCAACATGGGTGCCCAAATTCATGAAGAGTTGCAACAAAATGCACCAAGAGCCTGGCCAAGGTTGGACGACCAAGGGAAAGGCAAGATGAGTTGGAAAGAGGGGCACCCAAACGCAATGCAAGGCCAGTTGGAAATATGGGAGCCCAAATGCATGAAGAGCCGTAACTAAATGCATGAACAGCCATAACAAAATGCACGATGAGTCGTAATGAAACGCACAAAGAGCCGTAATGAAAATGACCACACAAGGGAGCACTGGGCAAAAAGACGAGTTGGAGGACTGATAAGAACCAATTTTGTCTTGGAGGTATATTTTTTAATATGGCCTCACCAAGGTTGGGCCCCTGAATGCAATGCAAGTCGGTTTCACAATATGGGTACCTGAATGCAACGCAAAGCGAGTTCGCAACATGGGCGCCCAAAAGCACGAAGAGCTATAACGAAAATCACAAAAAACACTGGCAAGGCAAGGCGAGTTGGCAAGAGGAGCACCCAAATGCAATGCAAGGCCAGTTGGAAAGATGGGCACCCAAACACACGAAGAGCGATAACGAAACGCATGAAGAGACGTGATGAAAATGAACACACAAGGGAGCACTATGAAAAAAGACGAGTTGAATGATAGATAAGAACCAATTTTGTCTTCGAGGTAGATATTTTAATACGGCCTGTCCGAGGTTGGGCAACCAAGGGCAAGGCAAGGCAACTCAGCAAGAGGGGCACCCAAACGCAATGTAAGGAAAGTTGGCAAGATGCCCCCCCAAATGCACGAAGAGCTGTAACAAAAATGACCACACAAGGGAGCACTAGGAAAAAAGACGAGCCGAAGGACAGATAAGTACTAGTTTTGGCTTGGAGGTAGATTTTTTAATACGGCATGGCCAAGGTTGGGTGACCAAGGGAAAGACAAGGCGAGTTGGAAAGAGGGGCACCCAAATGCAACACAAGGCAAGTAGGCAAGATGGGCGCCCAAACGCACAAAGATATGTAACAAAAAAAACTACACAAGGGATCACTAGGCAAAAAGACAAGCCGAAGGATGGATAAGAACTAATTTTGGCTTGGAGGTATATTTTTTAATATGGGATGGCCAAGGTTGGGCGACCAAGGGAAAGGCAAGGTGAGTTGGCAAGATGGGCGCCCAAATGCACGAAGAGTCATAACGAAATGCACGAAGAGCACGAGAAAGGCAAGACGAGTTGGCAAGAGGGGCACACAAATGCAACGTAAGGCCAGTTGGCAAGATGGGTGCCCAAACGCACGAAGAGCTGTAAAAAAATGCACAAAGAGCCATAACGAAAACGACCACACAACACAAGGGAGAACTAGGCAAAAAGACAATACAGATGGCGGATAAGAACCAATTTTGGCTTCGAGGTAGATATTTTAATACGGCCTGGCAAGGCAAGGCAAGGCAACAAAAGGCAAGGCAAGGAAAGGAAACTTGAGGTAGGGCAAGGGAAGGCAAGGTGCCAAGAGACAAGGAAAGGCAAGGTGCTAGGAGGCAAGGAAAGGGAAGGTGGAAGGGAGGCAAGGCATGGAAAGGCACCAAGAGGCAAGGCATGGCAAGGAAAGGCAAGGTGCTAAGAGGCAAGGCAAGGGAAGGTTCCAGAAGGCAAGGCAAGGTGTGTCGGCATGAGGAGACCTCACAAAAATTTGGGAACAACCACATGAGTCAGTGAGAGGCAAGAAGACAAGACAACCACCGGATAAGGAGTAAAGTTGGTCACAACTTAAGTTTTGAGGGTGGCCTGGGCAAGGCAAGGTGTCGGGACACACGACACAACGAAAAGTGCCTAGAGGCAAGGCAAGGCAAGGTAGTGCTAGGAAAGAAGACGAGTCAATCGTCAGAAAAGGAGTGAATGTGGTTGCAACTACACTTTCTTAAGATGGCCTAGGCAAGGCAATGCAAGGAGAGGTGCGTGAGGAGGAAAGGAAATGCAAGGTAGTGGTAGGAAAGAGGATGAGTCAATCACTGGAAAAGAGGTGAAGGTGGTCACAACTCAACTTTTTTAAGATGTTTTAGGAAAGGAAAGACAAGGAAAGGCACCAAGAGGCAAGGCAAGGCAAGGTGTGAGGAGGTAAGTCAGGGCAAGGCACCAAGAGCCAAGGCCAAGTGCCAGGAAGCAAGGCAGGGCATGGCAAAAGGCAAGGCAAGAAAGCGCCAGGCAAGAAGACGATCTGACTATCAGATAAGGTGTAAAGATGGTCAGAACTTAACTTTTTTAAGATGGCATGGGCAAGGCAAGGCAAGGCAAGGCAAGGCAAGGTGTCGGGATGCAAGGCAAGGCAGGGCATGTCACAAGGCAAGGCAAGGCACGAAGAGGTAAGGAAATACAGGGCATGACGCAAGGCAAGCCAAGGCATGAAGAGGCAAGGCAAGGCAAGGTGCGAGCAGACAAGTTGGGGCGCGATGACCCAATCGATGTGCGAGTTGGTGGACACGTCATGACTTAGGAGGACCCATGCGGTGAGTTGGTGAGTCGACCCGGCTCTCATGCCAAACGGTGCGGCGATCCACGAGATGGAATGAGCACATATAAGTAAGGCATGAGTTGGGATGAGTCAAGGCAGAACAAATTAGGTAGAGAAGAGTGAATATAGATTCAACTAAGTGTCTCAGTTGGGCATCTCGGTGGAGAGCACATGAAGAGTCTCAAAGTTGAGTCGTTGGATGAGTTGGCAGTGCATGTGATGGAAAGGAGAGTTGTGACAGATGTTCAAGGCAGACTCAAGTTGTGGCAGGGGGGTCCTATGAGACAGTGAAGTGAGGAAAAATTCGTCGAAGTGACTTGGACGAATTTTGTATGTCTTTGTATGGAGCTGCGATTCCCCTCTTTTGACCATCTCTCATTGTAACATTATATACATTGTGATCTATGGGTGTCAGGCAAAGTTCGTGTTGCCCAACCACACGTGTGTCTCTTTCTCATGTATGGATGATTGCATGTTCTTAATGGCTTAAATGACTAAGTATAGAACCATGTAATTGTCTAAGCATAAACAATGCATGTTTAGTGTAACCTGACATGATTGGCTTGGGACAGAGTATGGGTGTGCCCTGAGTGAGGTGTAGTTCGGATGGAGTACAACTTGGGCGGGCCAAGCCACTGAGCCAAAAATGTTGCAGTGTCGAGAGACTTGGGAGCGCCGAGTCGAGTTGGACCCCCAGGAAGATTGTGGGCACGTGAAAGACTTGGCGTATGATTGGGTGGATTGCACGTTGGGTCCACATTGGACATGGAGTGGATTGCACATTGTGTCCACATTGGACATGGAGTGGATTGCAAGTCACCTTTTCCAATATATAAGGAGGAAACCTCCATTGTGCGAAGTCATCCAATAAGAGTTCAATCGATGAGTGCCTAACAAGGGTGGACAAGGAGTTATGAGGTGAAAAGTCTAGGTTTGGGGCCACAGTGAACTACTTGGATGATGTCTGCACAAAGGACTTAGACATCTTGGCAAGTGTCTGAGGCACACCAGAGCTAGACTGAGGTTGCGGTAAGCGAGGAAGAGGCGCTGCAGGAGGTAGATCCACGGATGCATCAGGGGTTGGATTGTGCAAGTATTTTGGGAAGTAGGGAGACGTGTCATGACTTATTTTTATTTCTAGGAAAGAGTCGCAGGGAGAAGGCTGCACCCACCCCCTTGTTGTATCTTCAGAAACACTCTTCATATTAATAAGCTTAAGGAATCCACCCATAACGGTGTGTTGTGGTCTCTTTATACTTGTTGGATTTTATTGCTCCTTGCGTTGTTGTGGATGTCTAGGTATTGATGAGTATTGGTCAGGTGTCAAAAAAGAATCGAGATGCTTTAAGGCCATGGTTGGACGTGTGCCTATTGTTAGAGAACTCGGTTCCATATCTAACAAACTATAGCTCAAGGCACAATTATCAATGGTCCTTAAGTGAAGAGGCATAGTCCGATTGTAGTAGGGGCACGTTGGTCACACCCCTGCGGCCGCGGCAAGGCAGCGATGCACCGCCAGGGGTTTCCCACACTTGCGTGGTTTCCATCTTGCGGTCAGACACAAAAACCCTGAATTCCCCCTCACTTGGACAGTTTCCATCGTGGCTGGACACGAACACCCCGAATTCCCCTGCACTTCGATGGTTTATGTTGCGGTAGGACATGGAAACCCTGAATATCCCACACTTGGAGGATTCCATTCACGTCGCAACATGGAAACCCCAAATTCCTCGTACTTGCATGGTTTTCATCATGACCGGACCTGGAAACCATGAATTTCCCCGCACTTGCATGAATTTTGTAGCGGCCGGACACAAAGACCCGAAATGTCCCCACACTTGCACCATTTTCGTCATGACAGGGCATGGAAACCCCAAATTTCCTCGCACTTGCATGTTTTTCATCGCGACCATACATGGAAACCCTGACTTTCTCGTACTTGGACGGTTTCTTTCTTAGCGGACTTGAAAACCTCAATTTTTCCGTCACTTTCACAATTTCTTTCGCGGCCAGATATGGAAACCCTAGATTTCCCACTCTTGCATGGTTGGTTTCTCAACCGACTCATAAACCTCATATTTTCCTGCACGTTCACGATTATTCTTTCTTGACCGACACGGGAACCCTGAATTTTCCTGCACTTGCGTGGTTTCCTGTCACAACAAAACACAGAAAAATAGAATTTTTCATGCTCGCACTGGTTCTCTCGCGTCTGGGCCTGGAAACCCTAAATTTCCCACACTTGCATGGTTCCTATCGTGGACAGACATGGAAGCCCCAAGTTTCTTGCACTTATCTTGGGCGGCTCCCATCATGGCTGGACATGGAAGCCCCAGGTTTCCCAAACTTACACTTGGGTCACTTTCGTCGCGGTTGAACATGGAAACCCCAAGTTTCCCATGCTTGCGATTTTTTGCGGTTTCTGTTGCTGTCGGACATGGAAACCCCAGGTTTCCCATGCTTGTGCTTTTGGGTGGCTTCCATCACAACCAGACATGGAAACCCCTAGGTTTCTCATGCTTGTGCTTGGGCAGCTTCCGTCACTGTCGGACATGGAAACCCCCACGCATGGGCGGTTTCGCTCTTAGCCGACTTAGAAACCCTGAATTTTGTCACAACTACAGAGGTTTTCCATCGCGGTCGTACACAGAAACCCCGAATTTCATCGCAACTACGGTGTTTTTCCACTGCAATCGTATAGGGAAACCCCTAATTTCGTCGCAACTATAGAGGTTTTCCATCGCGGTCGTACACGAAAACTCGATGCTTCCCACCACACCCAGTCAATTTCCCTCGCGGTCGGACATGGAAACCCCATGTTTCACACACTTGGATGATTCTTCTCGATGGTCGGGCATGGAAAACCCAAGTTTCCCATGCTTGCACTTTTGGGCGCTTCCCGTCACCGTCGACGATGGAGACCCCAAGTTTCCTGCCCTTGCACTTGGGCGGGGGCATGGAAGTTGGAAGTTTCCCACGATGGCACTTTTTTTGGATGGATGGATGGAAACCCCAATCTCCCCACACTTAGCAATCCAGACTGCTTACGTTGCCCGGTCGGGCATGGAAACCCCAAGTTTCCCACACTCGCAAATGGGCAGCGTTCATTGCCCGGCTGAACCCCGATTCCCTGCACTTGGGTGACTTCACTCTCGACCTTCTTGGAAACCCCAAATTCCCTACACTTCAGTGGTTTCTCCACTCATTGAGACTCGGAAACCATGAATTCCCTACACTTGGGTGGTTTCTCCACTCATCAAGACTTAGGAACCTCGAATTCCCCACACTTGGGTGGTTTCTCCGCTCCTCGAGACTCAGAAACCCAGAATTCCCCGCACTTGGGTGGTTTATCCGCTCGTCAAGATTCGAAAACCCAAAATTCTTCGCACTTGGGCAGTTTCTCCGCTCGTCAAGACTCGGAAGCCCAGAATTCCTCACACTTGGGCGGTTTCTCCACTCATCGAGACTAGAAAACCCTGAATTCCCTACACTTGGGCGGTTTCTCCACTCGTTGAGGCTCAAAAACCCTGAATTCCCCACACTTGGGTGGTTTCTCTGCTCGTCATGACTCAAAAACCCTGAATTCCCCGCACTTGGGTAGTTTCTCTACTCGTCGAGATTCGGAAACCCCAAATTCCCTACACTTGGGCGGTTTCTCCCATAGTTGAGACTCAGAAACCCTGAATTCCCCGCACTTGGGTGGTTTTTCCCATGGCTGAGACTTGGAAACCCTGAATTCCCCACACTTGGGCCGATTTCTCCCACGGGCGAGACTCAGAAACCCCGAATTTCCCTCACTTGGGCCGGTTTCTCCCATGGTCGAGAATCAGAAACCCCAAATTCCCCTCACTTGGGCGGTTTCTCCACTGTTTGAGACTCGAAAACCTTGAATTCCCCGCACTTGGGCGGTTTCTCCCACGGTCGAGATTCAAAAACCCTGAATTCCACGCACTTGGGTGGTTTCTCCTACGGTTGAGACTCGAAAACCCCAAATTCCCCGCACTTGGGCCAGTTTCTCCCACAACCGAGACTAGGAAACCCTGAATTCCCCACACTTGGGTGGTTTTTCCCATGGTCGAGACTCGCAAACCCTGAATTCCCCGCACTTGGGCCGGTTTGTCCCACGGTCGAGACTCGAAAACCCTAAATTCCCTGCACTTGGGTCAGTTTCTCCCAAGGTCGAGATATAGAAACCCCGAATTCCCCACACTTGGGCCGGTTTCTTCCGAACGCAAGACAAACTTAGGGTTTCTCGAATGCAAACCCTTGGGTCGGTTTCTCCTGAACGCAAGGAAAACTTGGGGTTTCCCGAATGTAAACCCTGAATTCCCCACACTTGGGCGGTTTCTCCCATGATCGAGACTTGGAAACCTCAAATTCCCTACACTTGGGTGGTTTCTCCCACGGTCGAGACTCGGAAACCCCAAATTCCCCGCACTTGGGCCGGTTTCTCCCATGACCGAGACTAGGAAACCTCGAATTAAGCCCACTTAGGTGGTTTCTCCCACGGTTGAGACTCGAAAACCCTGAATTCCCCGCACTTGGGTCAGTTTCTCCCACGGTCGAGACTTGAAAACCCCAAATTCCCCGCATTTGGGCCAGTTTCTCCTGAACGAAAGGCAAACTTGGGGTTTCTCGAATGCAAACCCTTGGGTTGGTTTCTCCCGAACGCAAGTCAAACTTGGGGTTTCCTGAATGCAAACCCCGAATTCCCTGCACTTGGGCAGTTTCTCCCATGGTCGAGACTCGAAAACCCTGAATTTCCCACACTTGGGCAGTTTTTTTGCTCGTCGAGACTCACAAACCCCAAATTCCCCGCACTTGGGTGGTTTCTCCGCTCATCGAGACTCGAAAACCCCGAATTACCTACATTTGAGTGGTTTCTCCCATGGTCGAGACTCAGAAACCTCAAATTCCCCGCACTTGGGTCGTTTTCTCTACTTGTCGAGACTCGGAAACCCCAAATTCCCCACACTTGGGCGATTTCTCTACGGTCAAGACTCAAAAATCCTGAATTCCCCACACTTGGGCGGTTTCTCCCATGGTCGAGACTTGGAAACGTCGAATTCTCCACACTTGGGCAGTTTCTCCACTTGTTGAGACTTGGAAACCCCGAATTTCTCACACTTGGGTGGTTTCTCCCATGGTCGAGATTCGAAAACCATGAATTCCCTGCACTTGGGTGGTTTCTCCCACAGTCGAGACTTGGAAACCCCGAATTCCTTGTACTTGGGTCAGTTTCTCCCACAGTCGAGACTAGGAAACCCTGAATTCCCCCCACTTGGGCGGTTTCTCTCATGGTCGAGACTCGAAAACCCCGAATTCCCTACACTTGGGCCGATTTCTCCCACGGTCGAGACTTGGAAACCCTGAATTCCCTGCACTTGGGTCGGTTTCTCCTGAACGCAAAGTAAACTTGGGGTTTGTCGAATGCTAACCCTTGGGTCGGTTTCTCCCGAACGCAAGGCAAAACTTGGGGTTTCCCGAATGAAAACATCGAATTCCCCACACTTGGGCGGTTTCTCCCATGGTCGAGACTAGGAAACCCTGAATTCCCTGCACTTGGGTGGTTTCTCCCATGGTCGAGACTCGAAAACCTTGAATTCCCTACACTTGGGTGGTTTCTCCCACGGTCGAGACTTGAAAACCCTGAATTCCCCGCACTTGGGTGGTTTCTCTGCTCGTCGAGACTCAAAAACCCAGAATTCCCTACACTTGGGCGGTTTCTCCACTCGTTGAGACTCAGAAACCCTAAATTCCCCGCACTTGGGTGGTTTCTCCACTCGTCGAGACTCTGAAACCCTGAATTCCCCACACTTGGGCGGTTTCTCCCACGGTTGAGACTTGGAAACCCCAAATTCCCCGCACTTGGGCTAGTTTCTCTGCTCGTTGAGACTCAGAAACCCTAAATTCCCTGTACTTGGGCTGGTTTCCCTGCTCGTCAAGACTCGGAAACCCTGAATTCCCCACACTTGGGAGGTTTCTCCCACAATCGAGACTCAGAAACCCCGAATTCCCTGGACTTGGGTGGTTTCTCCCATGGTCAAGACTAAGAAACCCCGAATTCCCCGCACTTGGGTGGTTTCTCCCACGGTCGAGACTCGAAAACCTTGAATTCCCCACACTTGGGTAGTTTCTCCCATGGTTGAGACTCAAAAACCCTGAATTCCTCGCATTTGGGCAGTTTCTCTGCTCGTCGAGACTTGGAAACCCAGGATTCCCTGCACTTGGGTGGTTTCTCCTTTTGTTGAGACTCGAAAACCCTAAATTCCTCGTACTTGGGCAGTTTCTCTACTCGTCGAGACTCGAAAACCCCGAATTCCCCGCACTTGGGCATTTTCTCCCACTGTTGAGACTCAAAAACCCCGAATTCCCCGCACTTGGGCCAATGTATCCACTCGTTGAGACTCAGAAACTCTGAATTCCCTGCACTTGGGTGGTTTCTCCCACAGTCAAGACTTGGAAACCCCGAATTCCCCACACTTGGGTGGTTTCTCCCATGGTCGAGACTCAAATACCCCAATTTCCTTGCACTTGGGTAGTTTCTCCACTCATCGAGACTCAAAAGCCTTGAATTCCCCGCACTTGGGTGGTTTATCCACTCATCAAGAATCAGAAACCTCGAATTCCCTGCACTTGGTCGGTTTCTCCCATGGTCGAGACTCAGAAACCCTGAATTCCACGCACTTGGGTAGTTTCTCTTACGGTTAAGACTCAGAAACCTTGAATTACTCGCACTTGGGCAGTTTCTTCCACAGTCGAGACTTAGAAACCTCGAATTCCTCGCATTTGGGTGGTTTCTCCCACGATCGAGACTCAGAAACCCCAAAATCCTTGCACTTGGGTCGGTTTCTCCCACGGTCGAGACTTGAAAACCCCAAATTCCTTGTACTTGGGCGGTTTCTCTGCTGGTTGAGACTCAGAAACCCTAAAATCTCTGCACTTGGATGGTTTCTCCCACGGTCGAGACTCAAAAACCCTGAATTCCCTACACTTGGGTGGTTTCTCCCACAGTTGTGACTCGGAAACCCTGAATTCCCTGCACTTGGGTCTGTTTCTCCCACGATCAAGACTAGGAAACCCCGAATTCCCCCCACTTGGGTGGTTTCTCCCATGGTAAAGACTCGAAAACCCCCAATTCCCCACACTTGGGCCAGTTTCTCCCACAGTCAAGACTCAGAAACCCTGAATTCCCTGCACTTTAGCCAGTTTCTCCCAAACGTAAGGAAAACTTGGGGTTTCTCGAATGCAAAACCTTAGGTCAGTTTCTCCCAAACACAAGGCAAAATTGGGGTTTCTTGAATGCAAACCCTTGGGCCGGTTTCTCCCTTAGTCAAGAGTCGAAAACCATGAAATCCCCGCACATGCACAAAACCTTTCATATATGAAATGAGAGGTGTCAATATTTAGGATGGTATGAGCATAGGCTCTGAATTGAGGCAACGAAGGGATGAATCTCAGTGGATCATGGTAGCAAGGCCACTCTGCCACTTACAATACCCCATCACATATTTAAGTCATCTACAAAGGATTCTTCTCAATGACGATTTGAAATTGAACATCAAAGTTGCCCCGATCGAGACGCTTCCTGGCCGAGGTTCGCAAGTGACACGGGCCCCTAGGATTGCCGAACCAACACCCCTACTACAGGTCAAGATATAGTTGAGTAGTGACAATCTCCGCTTCTAGCGTGGATTCTGACTTAGAGGCATTCAGTCATAATCTGACACACGGTAGCTTCGCACCACTGGCTTTTCAACCAAGCGTGATGACCAATTGTGTGAATCAATGGTTCCTCTCGTACTAAGTTGAATTACTATTGCGGCACGGTTCATCAGTAAATCTAACCTGTCTCACGACGATCTAAACCCAACTCATGTTCCCTATTGGTGGGTGAACAATCCAACACTTGGTGAATTCTACTTCATAATGATAGGAAGAGTCGACATCGAAGGATCAAAAAGTAACGTCGCTATGAATGCTTAGCTGCCACAAACCAATTATCCCTGTGGTAACTTTTCTGACACCTCTAGCTTCAAATTCCAAAAGTCTAAAGGATCGATATGCCATGCTTTCACGGTTTGTATTCGTACTGAAAATCAAAATCAAATGAGATTTTACCCTTTTGTTCCACATGAGATTTCAGTTCTCCTTGAGTTCATCTTAGGACACCTGCGTTATCTTTTAACAGATGTGCCTCCCTAGCCAAACTCCCCACCTGACAATGTCTTCCGCCCAGATCAACCCGTTGAAACGTGTCTTAAGGCCAAAAACAGGGGCAATGCCCCGTCTCCGCCCCATAGAATAAGTAAAATAATGTTAAAAGTAGTGGTATTTCACTTGCACCGAAAACGGTTCCCACTTATTCTACACCTCTCAAGTCATTTCGCAAAGTCATACTAGAGTCAAGCTCAACATGGTCTTCTTTCCCTGTTGATTCTACCAAGCCCGTTCCCTTGGCTGTGGTTTCTCTAGATATTAGATAGGGACAGTGGGAATCTTGTTAATCCATCCATGTGCATCACTAATTAGATGACGAGGCATTTAGCTACCTTAAGGGAGTCATAGTTACTCCCGTTGTTTACCAATGCTTGGTTGAATTTCTTCACTTTGACATTCAGAGCACTGGGCCGAAATCACATTGCATCAGCATCTCCAGGGACCATCGCAATTCTTTGTTTTAATTAGACAGTTAGATTCCCCCTGTCTGTACCAGTTCTGAGTCGACTGTTCACCGCCTAGGGAAAATCCCCCGTGAGAGGACATTCTACATCCGTAGCCTAATCAACACGCGACTGCCTGCCCTTGCTGCGATAGCAACTTGGGCAAACTACCAACAACCCACGGGTTGAGGATGTAGACCCCTAGGCCCAACCCTCAGAGTCAATCCATTTCCCGAAGTTACGGATCTATTTTTCCAACTTCCCTTACCTACGTTGTTCTATTGACCAGAGGTTGTTGACCTTGGATACCTGATGCAGTTATGAGTACGACGGGGCATGGATGGTACTTGGTCCTCCAGATTTTCAAGGGCTACCGAGGGCGTACCGGACACTGCAAGACATGTAATTCTCTTCCAGCTATTGGACCCTATCTCTGGTTGAACCGATTTCAGGGTGGGCAAGCTGTTAAAAAAAAAAGATAACTCTTCCTGGGGCCCCCGACGACGTCTCTGGATTTCCTAACGTTGTCGTCCGCTACCATGTCCTGATTCAGGAATATTTACCCAATTCCCTTTCAATGTTTGTGTAGATTTCACCCTTGATACAGGGCTTCCCCATCTCTTAGGATCGACTAACCCATGTCCAAGTGTTGTTCACATGGAACCTTTCCCCACTTCAGTCTTCAAAGTTCTCATTTGAATATTTGCTACTACCACCAAGATCTGCACTAGGGACCGGTCGACCCAGGATCATGCCCAAGTTTTCTCAATGACCCCTGCATCCTCCTACTCATTGAAGCCTGACAATTGCTCCGATGGTCGAGTATAGGTCGTGTGCTTCAGCCCCATCCATTTTCTGGGCTAGTTGATTCGGCAAGTGAGTTTTTAAACACTCAGTGGATTTTGACTTCCATGACCACCGTCCTACTGTCTAAATCAACCAACAACCTTTGTGGGATCTGGGTTAGCGCACAGTTTGGCACCATAACTAGACTTTTGGTTCATCCCGCATCACCAGTTCTACTTACCAAAAATAGCCCACTTGGAGCTCTCGATTCCGTGGCACGGCTCAATGGAGCAGCCACACTGTCTTACCTATTTAAAGTTTGAGAATAGGTCAAGGGCGTTATGCCACTGATGCCTCTAATCATTTTCTTTACCCGATAAAACTCGCACGTGAGCTCCAGCTATCCCGAGAAAAACTTCGGAGGAAACCAGCTACTAGATGGTTCTATTAGTCTTTCGCACCTATACCCAAGTCAGACGAATGATTGCACGTTAGTATTGCTACGGGCCTCCACCAAAGTTTCCTCTGGCTTTGCCCTGCTCAGGCATAGTTCACCATCTTTCGGGTCCCAATAGGTGTGCTTGCATTCAAACATTTCACACAAGCTCAAGGCCGGTTGACAATGCACCCCATGGAGAGGGGTTATTTCTCATCAGCTTCCTTACACCTCACAGGTTTACAAACCCACCGAATCGCACACATGTTAGACTCCTTGGTCCGTGTTTCAAGACTGGTTGAATGGAAATCCCACTAACCAACACCACGAGCATGGAGGTGCACAGTGGCCCACCCCAAGGGCCCACACTTCGCTCCTCGACTGCCACAATGGAAACCGAAAATTCCCCGCACTTCAGTGGTTTCTCCAGTCGTCGAGACTTGGAAACCCTGAATTCCCCACACTTGGGTGGTTTCTCCCATGGTCGAGACTTGGAAACCCTGAATTCCTCGCACTTGGGCTGGTTTCTTCGCTCATCGAGACTAGGAAACCCTGAATTCCCCACACTTGGGTAGTTTCTCCCATGGTCGAGACTCGAAAACCCTGAATTCCCCACACTTGGGTGGTTTCTCCACTTGTTGAGACTTGGAAACCATGAATTCCCCACACTTGGGTAGTTTCTCCCATGGTCGAGACTTGAAAACCCTGAATTCCCCACACTTGGGCTGTTTCTCCCATGGTCGAGACTCAGAAACCCTGAATTCCCCACACTTGGGTGGTTTCTCCCACGGTCGAGACTTGGAAACCCCGAAAACCCTGCACTTGGGCCAGTTTCTCCCACGGTCAAGACTCAGAAACCCCGAATTCTCTATACTTGGGTGGTTTCTTGGCTGGTCAAGACTCAAAAACCCCAAATTCTCTGCACTTGGGCAGTTTCTCCCACGATCAAGACTTGGAAAACCTGAATTCCCCACACTTGGGCAGTTTCTCCCACGGTTGAGACTCGGAAACCCTGAATTCCTCGCACTTGGGCCGGTTTCATCCACGGTTGAGTCTAAGAAACCTTGAATTCCCCCCACTTGGGTGGTTTCTCCCATGGTCAAGACTCAGAAACCCTGAATTCCCCACACTTGGGCTAGTTTCTCCCACGGTCGAGACTTGGAAACCCCGAATTTCCCACACTTGGGCCGGTTTCTCCCGAACGCAAGGCAAACTTGGGGTTTATCGAATGCAAACCCTTGGGTCAGTTTCTCTCAAACTCAAGGAAAAATTGGGGTTTCCGGAATGCAAACCCTTGGGCCAGTTTCTCCCTTGGTCGAGAGTCGGAACCCCGAAATCCCCGCACACGCATAAAACCTTTCATATGTGAAATAAGAGGTGTTGAGATTTAGGATGGTATGAGCATAGGCTCTGAATCGAGGTGATGAAGGGGTGAATCTCAGTGGATCGTGGAAGTAAGGCCACTCTGCCACTTATAATACCCCATCCTGTGTTTAATTCATCTACAAAGGATTCTTCTCAACAACCATTTGAAATTGAACTTCAAATATGCCTCGACCGAGATGCTTCCTGGCTGAGATTCGCAAGTGACACGAGCCCCTGGGGGTGCCGAAGTGACACCCCTACTGCAGGTCAAGATATAGTCGAGGAGTGACAAGCATCGCTTCTAGCGTGGATTTTGACTGAGAGGCATTGATTCATAATCTGACACATGGTAGCTTTGCGCCATTGGCTTTTCAACCAAGCGCGATGACCAATTGTCTGAATCAACGGTTCCTCTCGTACTAAGTTGAATTACTATTGTGGCATGGTTCATCAGTAGGGTAAAACTAACCTGTCTCATGACGGTCTAAACCCAACTCACGTTCCCTATTGGTGGGTGAACAATCCAACACTTGGTGAATTTTGCTTCACAATGATAGGAAGAGCCAACATCGAAGGATAAAAAAGAAACGTCGCTATGAACGCTTGGCTACCATAAGCTAGTTATCCCTGTGGTAAATTTTCTGACATCTCTAGCTTCAAATTCTAAAATTCTAAAGGATCGATAGGCCACGCTTTCACGGTTTGTATTCGTACTGAAAATCAAAAGCAAATGAGATTTTACCCTTTTGTTCCACACGAGATTTTTGTTCTCCTTGAGCTCATTTTAGGACACTCGCATTATCTTTTAACATAGGTGTTGCCCTAGCCAAACTCCCCAGCTGACACTATCTTTCACCCGGATCGACTCGTCGAAATGTGTCTTAAGGAAAAAAATAGGGGCAATGCCCCGTCTCCACCGCACAGAATAAGTAAAATAACATTAAAAGTAGTGGTATTTCACTTGCACCGAAAACGAATTCCACTTATTCTACACCTCTCAATTCATTTCACAAAGTCAGACTAGAGTCAAGCTCAATAGGGTCTTCTGTCCCCGCTGATTCTGCCAAGCCCATTCCCTTGGTTGTGGTTTCGCTAGATAGTATATAGGGATAGTGGGAATCTCGTTAATCCATTCATGCACATCACTAATTAGATGACGAGGCATTTGGCTACCTTAAGACAGTCATAGTTACTTCCGACGTTTACCCGCGCTTGGTTAAATTTCTTCAATTTGACATTTAGAGAACTAGGCAGAAATCACATTGCGTCAGCATCTGCAGGGACCATCACAATGCTTTGTTTTAATTAAACAGTCGGATTCCCCTTGTTTGTACCAGTTTTGAGTCGACTGTTCATTTCCTAGGGAAAAGCCCCCGCGAGAGGACATTCTATGTCAGTAGCCCAATCAACACATGACTTCCCGCCCTCACCACGATAGCAGCTTGGGAAGACTATCAACAGCCCACGGGTTGAGGATGCAGACCTCTAGGCCTAGCCCTCAGAGCCAATCCTTTTCCCGAAGTTACGGATCCGTTTTGCCATCTTCCCTTACCTACATTGTTCTATTGACCAGAGTCTTTTCACCTTGGATACCTAATGTGGTTATGAGTAAGACTGGGCATGGATGGTACTCGGTCCTCCAAATTTTCAAGGGCCACCGAGGGCACACCAGACACCACAAGATGTACGATTCTCTTCCAGCTGTTGGACCCTATCTCTGGTTGCGCTGATTTCAGGGTGGGCAAGCTATAAAAAGAAAAGATAACTCTTCCCGGGGCCCCCGACGACGTCTATGGATTTCCTAACATTTTCGTCTGTTGCCATGTTCCGGTTCGAGAATATTAACCCAATTCCCTTTCGATGTTCGTGCAGAGTGCACCCTTGATACAGGGCTTCCCCATCTCTAAGGATCGACTAACCCATGTCCAAGTGTTGTTCACATGGAACCTTTCTCCAGTTTAGTCTTCAAAGTTCTCATTTGAATATTTTCTACTACCACCAAGATCTGCATCGGGGATCGGTCCACCCAGGCTCATGCCCAATGTTTCTCAATGACCCCTATGTCCTCATACTCATCAAAGCCTGGCAATTTCTCCAATGGTCGAGTATAGGTTGTGCGCTTCAACGCCATCCATTTTTGGGGCTAGATGATTCGGCAGGTGATTTGTTACACACCCCTTAGCAGATTTTGACTTCCATGACCATCATTCTGCTATCTTAATCAACCAACACCCTTTGTGGGATCTAGGTTAGCGTGCAGTTTGGCACCGTAATTCAAATTTCGGTTCATCCTGCATCGCTAGTTCTGCTTACCAAAAATGGCCCACTTGGAGCTCTCCATTTCATGGCACGGCTCAATGGAGCATCTGCATTGTCTTACCTATTTAAAGTTTGAGAATAGGTCAAGGGCGTTACACCACCAATGCCTCTAATCATTTGCTTTACCCGATAAAACTCGCACGTGAGCTCCAACTATCCTGAGGGAAACTTCAGAGGAAACCAGATACTAGATGGTTCGATTAGTCTTTCGCCCCTATACCCAAGTCAAATGAACGATTTTCACGTCAGTATTGCTACGGGAATCCACCAGAGTTTCCTCTGGCTTCACCCTACTCAGGCATAGTTCACCATCTTTCGAGTCCCAACAGGTGTGCTCGCACTTGAACCCTTCGTACAAGCTCAAGGTCAGTCAGAAATGCACCCCATGGAGAGGGGTTCTCTCCCGTAAGCTTCATTACACCTCGCAGGTTTACAAACCCACCGACTCACACACATGTTAGACTCCTTGGTCCGTGTTTCAAGAAAGGTTGAATGGAAAGCCCGCCAACCAACACTACGAGCGTGCAGGTGCACAGTGGCCTGCCCCAAGGGCGCATGCTTCATTCCTCAACCGCCACAATGGAAAACCAATAGGAAGTACTCCACCTGCGCTTGTGTCTATGCAACGACTTGTGCTGGTTCACACCTTGAGTCCAGCGGCGGACCAACTTGATTTGTTCTGCATCTGACCGAGACACATCGCCAGCTTCCACTTGCTTCCCTCTCGAAAATTTCAAGCATTCTTTAACTCTCTTTTCAAATCCCTTTTCATATTTCCCTCACGGTACTTGTTTTCTATCAGTCTCTCACCCATATTTAGCCTTGGACAAAAATTTTCACCCGATTAGGGCTACATTCCCAAACAACCTAACTCGCTGACAACGCCTCATGGTGTGGCAGGGTCCCGACCTAATGGGGCTATCACCCTCTTAGGCGCACCCTTCTAGGGGACTTGGGCCCGGTCCATCGCTAAGGATGCTTCTACAAACTACAATTTAGGTGACGCTGCCACCCAATTTTCATGCTAGGCTCTTCCCACTTCACTCGTCGTTAATAGGGGAATCCTTGTAAGTTTCTTTTCCTCCACTTAATTATATGCTTAAACTCAACGAGTGTTCTCACCTGAGCTGGGGTCGCATGTTGGAGCCAAAGACATCCACCAAGATGGAAAGTCGATGGGCAAAGAAAGTTCTCAAAATGCTACACACACCCTGCATCAACCAACACCGACTCGCCCAAACAAGTGGACAATATCACCGCTCGTCGACACAAGACACAGAACATGGCATGTATTTTATCCGACTGAACCACATTGGGAATGGATGGCCATATTCTCTCCTCCCCAATGCCTTGCAGGGAGTGTGTGTGTGTAGGATGCGACGCCCAGACAAACGTACCCTCGACCTGGGCCTCAGGCGCAAATTGCGTTCAAAAACTCGATGATTCATGGGATTCTGCAATTCACACTAAGTATCACATTTCGCTACATTCTTCTTTGTGACAAGAGCTGAGATATCCATTGCCAAGAGTGATTTCCTCACATTATCGACGAACTCCCACTTCGCTACACAAGGCGTCCATGTGACCAATTGAAAATCCCACGATGCACACAACACCGCAAATGACAAGAACCCTCCCACCCCACAAGACAAATTTACTCCCCTGCCATACACAAGAGGCTCAAACAAAGAGAGAAATATTTCCACGACCTCAACTCGAGAGGGGGACTTGAAGGGAATGATGATCAAGGGGGGACTAGGGTGGCCAGTCCAACATTGCACTGCTTTCATCCCTCCAAAATACTGATTCCCTACAATTCCCCCTTCCAATGAAGAAAAGGAAAAACAAGCACAAGTTGTCTGACCCGAGGGCCACAAGACACAAATTCACTCCCCATTCCACAAGAGGGTCAAACAAACAGAGCAAGATTTCCCAAGACTCAACTGCAAGGGGAAATTGTAGGGAACGATGGTCAGGGGGGACGAGGGTGGCCAATCCCAACAACAAGAGAGAGAGAGAGAGAGAGAGAGAGAGAGAGAGAGAGAGCCCACCCGCCCTTTCCCCTAGTACAAATGACGTCCCATGGACCAACAACATTCCCATGATGATGATGGCTAGCGATAGCATTCGAATTCAGGTGCGGAGAAGCCGCTACCCAAAAATCATCTCCGAACAAACCAAGGACCGAAAAAAAAGGACATCAGAGCACTCACAAGGAAAGAGGATGTGAGTTCTCTTACTGACCCAAAACTGACTGACACTCGAAAGGAAAGAGGATCTGAGTTCTCTTACCCATAAGCACACCCACCGGAAGGGAACCTGACGCCTCTCTGCCCCTGAAAAAACCACGTACAACGACCAATGGACCCCTAGCGATGGGTGAAAGCAACAACATTCGAACGCCGAGGAAGAGAAGTCACCTGAAAAAAATCAACACTGGATGAACCGAGGGTCGCAACTACAACAAATCACTCCCAAGGGAAAGAGGGTGCAGGGCCTCTTACCGAAAAGTAACTGACGCCAACCTGAAAATCACATACGCTAGAAGGAAACCCTCCTCCTCTTTCCCACAAACTAAAAAACGCAATTGACACCAACCCGAAAGCATATCCGCTGGTAGGAAACCCACCTCCTCTTTTCCCTGTACAAATGACACCTAATGGTCATTCAGTGAATAAGGAAAGCGACAACATTTGGACGCCAGAACGGAGAAGTCACCCACCAAAAATCCACACTGGACAAACTGAGGGCCACTAGAGCATTGGAGAACTCGTAGGGGAAAAACAAGGATGCGAGGTCTCTCTTACCAAAATGCAACTGACACCGACGAAAAATCCCACACACACCACTCCCCCCCACCCGTGTTGTGCGAACAACATCCGACACCACACATCCTTCCAGTGATGAATGCACGAGACAACATTCAAATGTCTTAGTCCAAAGACGAAGAAGTCACTCAAAGAAAAAACAATCACCACTGGAAAAATGCAGGGTCACAACATTTTCTCTGCATGCCCAGGAACAAAGAGTGGAATGTCTTTACGAAACTCCATCGACTTCAACTTGAGCTCCAGGTTGAACAAAGCTCTCCCACCAGACAAAAAATAACACACCCACCACTCCCCCCCACCTGCGCCGTGCAAACAAAGTTTGACACCAAACAACCTTCCAGTGATGAATGCACATGACAACATTCAAACTTCTTAGTCCAAAGACAGAGAAGTCACTCAAACCTAAAACAATCACCATTGGATAAACTCAGGGCTACAACATTTTTTCCACAAACACAGGAACATAGAGTGGAATGTATTTTTGAAACTCGATCCACATCAACTTGAGCTCCAGGTTCAACAAAGCAGTCGCACCAGAGGAAACTCACCACAACATGTAACGCCGATGGAGTTGGTACCTACAGAAGGGTATCCCAAACCTGAACATCCAACTTTCACTAGGGGGTCACAAGGAACAATCGAGAGGGACTAGGGTGGCTATCCCAGTGGGTTGAGCCACTTTTCATCCATCCCATTGACGATTATCCCTCACAGAATGAGATACATACAAGGCACAAGCCACCCTTGCCTTGAGCCAATGACCAACGGAAAAGCTCGCCTAGGTGAGGAAGAAGAAAACAAAGACTCAAACAAAGGAAGGGAATTATCGCGCCGCACCGAGCATCCACCCTGTGATGAAGAATGGTGAGGCAAAGCTCCCACGACATAGCAAGGGATCCCTACAACACTTTTCCCATCATGGAACCAAAGCCTCACCCTTGCTCTCCATCGGAGAGGGGGTGCACAACACAAAACGACAAGCGCCCTCCCCCCTAGCAATGATCAATGAACACCTGTCAACAAATTTGGAATGTGGAAGGAGGCCAAGGACAACAACCGATGCTTGAAAAAGGCACAAGCCGAGCCAGAAATGCCACAATGAACCCTCCAAAAGTGGTGACACACTACCTCATCCAAACACAGATCGAGCGAGAGGCATGCAACAACCCATCGTGAGCAAAGATTCATCGGTCCCTGCTGACAATCATCCTCCACAGGTTCACAACACTAGTCCAATACCAACATTAATGTTGTGCTTCCTGTTGAAACGACCCCTACAGCCACCTTAACCCATTGACAAAAGAAGGTGAGAACGTCCCCAAGCTCCCCTCCTCCTTTCTCAACTTTCATTCCACGAAGCAAGTTCAACAGAGAACAAAGAGCGCTCCCGACATGGGCTTGAAAGAACCGCAACAAAAAGAAGAAGAGAGGACAGTGAACCCTCCAACCTTCCAAACAACGCATCAAGGTGTCCTCAGGATCCACGACACTAGTCCAATACTAGTTTCAATGTGGTGTTTCCCGCCGAAATGACCCCTGCGGCCACCTTATCCTGTAGACAAAAGAATGTGAGAATGTCCCCCAACCCCACTCCCTCCTCCTCCTTTCTCAACTTTTGGTCAACGAAGTGGGTTCAACTGAGAAAAAAGAGCGCTCCTGACATGGGATCGAAACAACCACAATAGAAAGAAGAAGAGGGGATAGCGAGCCCTCCAGGATTCCAAATAATGAATCAAGGTGTCCTCGGGATCCATGGCACTAGTCCAATACCAGTGTCAATGTGTTGTTGCTCGCCGAAACGGCCCCTATGACCACCTTACCCTGTAGATAAAAGAAGCTGAGAACATCCCCAACTGCACTCCCTCCTCCTATCTCAATCTTCGGTCCACGAAGTGTGATCAGTCAAGAACAAAGTGTGCTCTCAACATGGGCTCGAAACAACCGCAACAAAAATAAGAAGAGGGGATAGTGAACCCTCCAACCTTCCAAACAACGCATCATGGTGTCCTCAGGATCCATGACACTAGTCCAATACCAGCGTCAATGTGGTGCTAACCGCTGAAACATCCCCTGCGACCACCTTAACCCATAGACAAAATAAGGTGAAAACATCCCCCAACCCCACTCCCTCCTCCTCCTTTCTCAACTTTCAATCCATGAAGTGGGTTCAATCGAGAATAATGAGCGCTCCCGACATGGGCTCAAAACAACTGCAATAGAAAGAAGAAGAGGGGACAGTGAGCCCTCCAGGCTTCCAAACAATGCATCAAGGTGTCCTTGGGATCCATGACACCAATCGAATACCAGAATCAATGTGGTGTTTCCCGCTGAAACGGCCCCTGCGGCCACCTTAACCAGTAGACAAAAGAAGCTGAAAACATCCCCAACTGCACTCCCTCCTCCTTTCTCAATTTTTAGTCCACGAAGTGTGATCAGTCAAGAACAAAGGGCACTCCCAACATGGACTCGAAACAACTACAACAAAAAGAAGAGGAGGGGACAGTGAACCCTCCAACCTTCTGAACAACGCATCAAGGTGTCCTCAGGATCCATGGCACTAGTCCAATACCAGTGTTAATGTGGTGTTGCCCACCGAAATGGCCCCTGCGGCCACCTTAACCTATAGACAAAAGAAGGTGAGAACATCCCCAAGCTCCCCTCCTCCACTTTCACTCCCACATAGCGGGATCACCAACAAACACTCCTAGAAAGGGTGGAAACAACCAAAATAGAGAGGAAGAGGGAGGGAACAGTGAAACCCTCCAACCTTCCAAACTACACATTGAGGTGTCCTTGGGATCCACAACGCTAGTCCTCAACAAGTGACAATGTGGTGTTGCCTGCCTAAATGACCCCTGCGGAAAACCTTAATGCATAGACAATGCATGGAACAAACAAGGTGGAAACATCCTCAAAACCTCCATCCCCTTTTTCCATATGATATGCAAGGGAAAAACCAACAACTCCACACAAAAGCAGGCCACATTAATAATAAACCTCGAAGCCAACATAGTCGAAGGGGACATGCATGTTGAAGGAATGCACACCCATAAGTTAGCCCCAAAAGGAGGCATTCCTCACACTGATCAACAAAAAAGTGAGCACAGAAAAAGACTTCAGGAGGGAAAATGTTCCCAACCCAAAAATCTTTCTCGTTGTGCGCTCTTGAATGTATGCATCTCCTTCAACAATGCCAACATGGAAAGAGTACAAGCACAACAAATTGGCACCCTAGAGTGCCAATCAATGAAAAGGCAAAGCCCTCTAGGGGAGCCACAACAATCCCTCAAACTCCACGTACATAGAATGGAAAGGGGTTTTTCTTACAAGTTCCTCCCACAACGAGCATTGCCAACATTACCGCTCATGTGTTACCGAGTAGATACGGAAAAAAAATTGGATGTCGACCACCCTAAAAATGACCCAAGGCCAATCTTCAGGCAGACCTGACAACCAACTCGTTCCCTACACCACCTTTTTCACGAATGGAAAACCTTTGCCTTCAACATGATAATAACGAGCTGAGAACAGACCAACCCTACAAATGGGACTAGGCAAAATCTTCAGGTGGACTCGGTAGGCAACTCCTTTTTATCACATCACCCCTGGCACAAAATTCCAATTCGACAAAATCGAAGGGCCTGTGACACGACTCATGTGCTACCGAGAATTTTTTTCTAAGCCATACAAAAATAGATGCAAGGCCCCACAAGGAAGCCACAACAATCACTCAAACTCCATGAACCGTTGAGAAGAGTTCTCATTCAAAGCACCTCCCAAGATGAGCTTCACCACACTTACCACTCATGTGCTACCGAGCAACATGATAACAAGCCATGAATCAACTAACCTTGCAAATGGCCCTAGGCCAATCTTTGGGTGGTGGACCCAACAGACAGCTCCTTTTTATCACACCACCCCTCACACGAAAGATGGAGCTTCACTACACTTACTGCTCATTTGCTACTGAGCAACGTGATAACAAACCGAAAATCGACCAACCCTGCAAATGGCCCTAAACCAATCTTCAGGTGGACACGGTAGGCAAGCTCCTTTTTATCACATCACCCTTGGCATGAAATGCTGAAATCCAACAAAATCGAAGGGCCTAGGACACGACTCGCGTGGTATACCAAGAAATTTTTGTTCTAAGCCATACAACATTAGATGCAAGGCCCCGCAAGGAAGCCACAACAATCACTCAAACTCCATGACAATTGAAGAAGAGTTCTCTTTAAAAGTGCCTCCTGAGATGAGCTTCGCTACTCATGTGCTACCGAGCAATGTGATAACAAGATGATAATCGATCAACCCTGCAAATGGTCCTAAGCCAATCTTTGGGTGGACCCAACATGAAACTCCTTTTTATCACATCACCCCTCGCATGAAATGTCGAAATCCAACAAAACCGAATATCCAACAACCCAACTCGTATGTTACCAAGAATTTTCCAAATGCAAGGCCCTGCAAGGAAGCCACAATGATCACCCAAACTCCAGGATGAGTGGAGAAGAGTTCTCTTTCAAAGTGCCTCCCAAGATGAGCTTCACTACCTCTTACCACTCATGTTCTACCAAGCAATGTGTGATAACAAGCCGAAAACCGACAAACCCTACAAATGGCCCTAGGCCAATCTTTGAGTGGACCCGATAGGAAGCTCCATTTTATCACTCACATCACCCCTCGCACAAAATGCCAAATCCAACAAAATAAAACCAAAGAGTCGGGGACACAGCTCATGTGGGGAAAAACTCGGGGTTCCCCAAAGGAAAGGCCAGGCGAGTTAGCAAGAGGAGCGCCCACTTGAGAAATCATAATGAAAACGGGTTAGAGCATGCAGAGGCAATGCAAGGTTGCAAGAGGGGCACCCAACCAAGAAAACTGAAGATCCGGCGACACAGGTGTGGTGGGAGAAAAACTTGGGGTTTCCCGAATGCGCAAGGAAAAATTTGGGTTTCGAAAGGAAATGCAAAGAAAGTTGGAAAGAGGGGTGCCTAAAGCCAAGCTGAGTTGGAAAGAGGAGCGCCCAACCAACAAAACCGAAAGAGTCGGCGACACAAGTGTGGTGGGAAAAAAAACTTGGGGTTTCCAGAGGCAATGCAAGGCAAGTTCACAAGTGAAACACCTGACCAACAAAACCGAAAGAGACAACCACACAGGTGTGGTGTGAAAAAAAAACTTGGGGTTTCTTGAATGCAAGACAAAGTTGGGGTTTCCAGAGGCAATGCAAGGAAAGTTGGCAAGAGGGATGTTCAAAGGCAAGCCGAGTTGGCAAGAGGAGCACCCAAACAACATAACCAAAATATCCAGTGACATAAGTGTGGTGGGAAAAAAACATGGGGTTTCTGGAGTCAATGCAAGGCAAGTTGGCAAGATTGGCACCCAAAAGAAAGAGTATCACCCAACCAACGAAACTAAAAGAGATAGCGATACAGGTGTGGTGGGAAAAAAAACTTGGGGTTTCCCGAATGCAAGGCAAACTTGGGGTTTCCAGAGGCAATGCAAGGCAAGTTGGCAGGAGGGGCATGCAAAGGCAAGCCAAGTTCTAGAGAGGATCACCCAACCAACATAACCGAGATATAGCTAGTGACACAGGTGTGGTGGGAAAAAACTTGGGGTTTCAAGAGGCAATGCAAGGTAAGTTGGCAAGATGGGCACCCAAAGGAAAGATGAGCACCCAACCAACAAAACCGAAAGAGCCAGCGACACAGGTGTTGTGCGATAAAAAACTTGGGGTTTCTCAAATGCAAGGGAAACTTGGGGTTTCCAGAGGGAAGTTGGCAAGAAAGGCATCCAAAGGCAAGCCGAGTTGGCAAGAGGAGCATCAAACCAACATAACCGAAAGAGCCAGCGACATAGGTGTGGTGGGAAAAAAAAACTTGGGGTTTCCTAAGTCCAAAGAAAAATTGGGGTTTCCAGAGGCAATGCAAGGCAAGTTGGGGCATTGAAAGGCAAGCCGAGTTGGCAAGAAGAGTGCCCAAACCAACAAATCTGAAAGAGCCAGCGACACAGGTGCGGTGGAAAAAAAAACTTGGGGTTCCTGAATGAAAGGAAAACTTGGGGTTTCCAGAGGAAATGCAAGGCAAGTTGGCAAGAGGGGTGCCCAAAGGCAAGTCAAGTTGGCAAGAAGAGTGCCCAAGCCAAAAAAACTGAAAGAGCCAGCGACACAGGTGCGGTGGGGAAAAAACTTGGGGCTCCCTGAATGCAAGGCAAACTTGGGGTTTCCAAAGGAAATGCAAGGCAATATTGCAAGAGGGGCACCCAAACCCAAGCCGAGTTGGCAAGAGGAGCGCCCAACCAACAAAACTGAAGGAGCCAATGACACAGGTGTGGTAGAAAAACAAACTTGGGGTTTCCCGAATGCAAGGAAAACTTGGTGTTTCCAGAGGCCATGCAAGGCAAGTTGGGGTGCCCAAAGGAAAGACGAGTTGGCAAGAAGAGTGCCCAACCAACAAAACTGAAAGATCCAGTGGCACATGTGTGGTGAGAAAAAAGCTTGGGGTTCCCCGAATGCAAGGAAAGCTTTGGGTTTCTTGAGGAAATGCAAGGCAAGTTCGCAAAAGGGGGGGTGAAATACAAGCCGAGTTTGCAAGAGGAGCACCAAACCAACAAAATTGAAAGATCCAGTGACACAGGTGTGGTGGGAAGGAAGAACCTGGGGTTTCCAAAATTCAAAGAAATCTTGGGGTTTCCAGAGGAAATGCAAGGCAAGTTCGCAAGAGGGGTGCCCAAAGCTAAGACGAGTTGGCAAGAGGAGCACCCAACCACCATAACTGAAAGAGCCAACAACAAATATGTGGTGGGAAGAAAAAACTTGGGTTTCCCCACATGCAAGGCAAACTTGGGGTTTTCAAAGGCAACACAAGGCAAGTTCGCAAGAGGGGCACCCAAAACCAAGCCTAGTTGGCAAGAGAAGTGCCCAACCAACAAAATTGAAAGAGCCAATGACAGAGGTGTGGTGGGGAAAAAACTTGGGGTTTCCAGAGACAACTCAAGGAAAGTAGACAAGAGGGGTGCCCAGAACCAAGCCGAGTTGGCAAGAGGAGCACCCAACCAACAAAACCAAAAGAGCTAGGGGCAGAGGTGCGGTGGGGAAAAAACTTGGGGTTTCTAGAGGCCACATAAGGCAAGTTGGCAAGAGGGGCAACCAAAACCAAGCCAAGTTGGCAAGAGGAGTGCCCAACCAACAAAACCAAAAGAGCTAGTGACAGAGGTGTGGTGGGGAAAAAACTTGGGGTTTCTAGAGGGAACGTAAGGCAATTGGCAAGAGGGGTGCCCAAAACCAAGCTGAGCTGGCAAGAGGAGAGCCAAACCAACAAAACCAAAAGAGCCAGTGACAGAAGTGTGATGGGGAAAATGCTTGGGGTTACCAGACGCCATGAAAGGCAAGTTGGCAAGAGGGGCACCCAAAACCAATCCGAGTTGGCAAGAGGAGCGCCCAACCAACAAAACTGAAAGAGCCAGCGACAGAGGTGCAGTGGGAAAAAATCTTGGGGTTTCCAAAGGGAACGTAAGGAAGTTGGCAAAGGGGGTGCCCAAAACCAAGCTGAGTTGGAAAGAGGAGATCCCAACCAACAAAACCGAAGGGGACAGCGACAGAGGTGCGGTGGGGAAAAAACTTGGGGTTTCCAGAGGCAATGCAAGGCGAGTTGGCAAGAGGAGCACCCAACCAACAAAACTGAAAGAGCCAGCGACAGAGGTGTGGTGGGGAAAAAACTGGGGTTTCCGTAGGAAAAGAAAGGTTAGATGTCAAGAGGGTCACCCAAAACAGAGCCGAGTTGGTAAGTGGAGTGCCCAGCAAACGAAATTGAAGGGGCCAACGATAGAGGTGTGGTGGAGAAAAAACTTGGGGTTTCCTGAATGGCAAGGCAAACTTGGGGTTTCCATAGGAAACACAACAAGTTTGCAAGAGGAGCGCCCAAAGTGAAGTTGTGTTGGTAAGAGGAGCATCCAACCAACAAAACATAAAGAGCCAGTGGCACAGGTGCGATGGGAAAAAACATTGGGGTTTCCAGAATGCAAGGAAAACTTGGGGTTTCCAGAGGAAACGCAAAGCAAGTTGGCAAGAGGGGCGCCCAACCAAAAAAACCGAGGAGCCAATGACACAACTCAGATTTGGGAAGAAACTTAAGGTTTTCCAAATCCAACACAAACATGGGGTTTCTCTACGGCACACCAAGGCGAGTTGAAAAGATAAGCTCCCAGAGGCATGGAAAGAGGGCCAATGCAATTTCGCAAGATGGGCTCCCGACCAACAAAGCTGAAGAGCCAGTGACACAACTCATGTGGGAAAAAAATTCATGGTTTCTAGAAGGCAAGGAAGGGTGAATTGGCAAGATGGGTGTGAAAAGGCAAGGCGAGTTGACAAGTTGGGTGCACAAAGGCAAGACAACTTGGAAAGATGGGCACCCACAAGGGGATTCATTGCGAAATTGAGGCAGGGTGCCCAAAGGTGGTGAGAGGCGAGTTGGCAAGATGGGTGCCAAAACAGAATGAGAGGCGAGTTGGAAAGATGGGCGCCCCAACGCAACGAAAGGTGAGTTTGCAATATTGGCACCCAAATGCAATGCAACAGAAGTTGGCAAGGTGGGTGCCCAAATGTAAAGCAAGACTACTAGTACACAAGATGGATGCCCAAACGCAACGCAAGGCGAGTTTGCAAGATGGACGCCCAAATGAAAAAATGATCCGTGACCACACAAGGGAGCACTAGGCTAAAAGACAAGTCGGAGTATGGATAAGAACCAATTTTGGCTTGGAGGTAGATTTTTTAATATGGCCTCACCAAGGTTGGGCACACAAACGCAACGCAACACAAGTTCGCAAGATGGGCACCAAACGCAATGCAACGCGATTTCGCAAGATGGGTGCCAAACACAACGCAAGGTGAGTTCGCAAGGTTGGGTGCCCAAATGCAATGCAACGCGAGTCCACAATATGGGTGCCAAATGTAACGCAAGGAGCGTTCGCAAGATGGGAGACCAAGCAAAAAAATGATTCGTAATGAAAATGACCACACAAGGGAGCACTAGGCTAAAAGACGAGCTGGAGGATGGATAAGAACCAATTTTGGCTTGGAGGTAGATTTTTTAATATAGCCTCACCAAGGTTGGGCGCTTGAATGCAACGTAAGGTGAGTTCGCAAAATGGGTGCCCATATGCACGAAGAACCGTAACGAAACACACGAGGAGCCTGGCCAAGGTTGGGCGACCAAGGGCAAGGCAAGGCAAGTTGGCAGGAGGGGCACCCAAATGCAATGCAAGGCCAGTTGGCAAGGTGGGCACCCAAACACACAAAGATTCATAACTAAATGCACAAAAGACCATAAAAAAATGCACGAAGAACCATAACGAGAACAACCACACAAGGGAGCACTAGGAAAAAAGATGAGTCGGAGGATGGATAAGAACCAATTTTGGCTTGGAGGTAGATTTTTTAATATGGCCTCACCAATGTTGGGCACCCTAACACAAGGGAAGGCGAGTTCGCAAGATGGGTGCCCGAACGCAATGCAAAGTGAGTTCACAACATGGGCGCCCAAATGCACGAAGAGCCGTAACGAAACGCATGAGAAGCCTAGCCAAGGTTGGGCGACCAAGGGCAAGGCAAGGCAACTTGGCAAGAGGGGAACCCAAACACAATGCATGGCTAGTTGGCAAGATGGGTGCCCAAATGCACGAAGAGCCGTAATGAAATGTACGGATGGTCATAATGAAAAACACGAAGAGCCGTAATGAAAATGACCACACAAGGGAGCACTAGGCAAAATGACGAGCCAGAGGATGGATAAGAACCATTTTTGGCTTGGAGGTATATTTTTTAATACGGCCTCACCGAGGTTGGGCGCTTGAACGAAATGCAAGGCAAGTTCGCAAGATGGGTGCCCAAACACAATGCAAGGTGAGTTCGCAACATGGGCACCTAAACGCACGAAGTGTCGTATCGAAACACACAAGGAGCCTGGCCAAGGTTGGGTGACCAAGGGAAAGGCAAGGCGAGTTGGCAAGAGGGGCACCCAAACACAATGCAAGGCCAATTGGAAAGATGGATGCCCAAATGCATGAAGAGTCGTAACGAAACGCACGATTGGATGTAACGAAACACATGATTGGCCATAATGAAATGCACAAAGAGATGCAATGAAAACGACCACACAAGGGAGCACTAGGAAAAAAGATGATCAGGATGATGGATAAGAACCAATTTTGTCTCTGAGGTAGAGTTTTTAATACGGCCTCACCAAGGTTGGGTGCTTGAATGCAAGGCAAGGCGAGTTCGCAAGATGGGCACCCAAATGCATGAAAATCCATAACGAAACACATGAGGAGCCTGACCAATGTTGGACAACCAAGGGCAAGGCAAGGCGAGTTGGCAAGAGGGGAACCCAAACACAATGCAAGGCGAGTTGGCAAGATGGGCGCCCAAATGCACGAAGATTCGTAGCAAAATGCACAAAAGGCCGTAACAAAATGCACGAAGCGCCATAATGAAAATGACCACACAAAGGAGCACTAGGAAAAAATACGAGCTGAATGACGGATAAGAACCAATTTTGGCTTGGAGGTAGATTTTTTAATACGACCTCACCAAGGTTGGGCACTCGAACACAATGCAAGTCAATTTCGCAAGATGGGTGCCACAATGCAATGCAAGGTGACTTCACAACATGGGCACCCAAACGCATGAAGAGCCATAACAAAATGCATGAGGAGACTGGCCAAGGTTGGGTGACCAAGGGCAAGGCAAGGCAAGTTGGCAAGAGGGGCACCCAAACAAATTGCAAGACTAGTTGGCAAGATGGGCACCCAAATGCATGAAGAGCTGTAATGAAATCTACAAATGGCCGTAACAAAAAACATGAAGAGCGGTAACAGAAATGACCACACAAGGGAGCACTAGGAAAAAAGATGAGCTGGAGGATGGATAAGAACCAATTTTGACTTGGAGATAGATTTTTTAATATGGCCTCACCAAGGTTGGGCGACCGAACGCAATGCAAGGCGAGTTCGCAATATGGGCACCCAAACGCAACGCAAGGTGACTTCGTAGCATGGGCACCCAAACACACGAAGAGCTATAACAAAACACACGAGGAGGTTGGACAAGGTTGGGCGACCAAGAGGAAGGCAAGGCGAGTTGGCAAGAGGGTCACCCAAATGCAATGCAAGGCCAGTTGGAAAGATGGGGGCCCAAATGCATGAAGAGCCGTAACGAAACGCAAAAACGGTCGTAATGAAACACACGAAGAGCCATAATGAAACACACGAAGAGCCATAACAAAAATGACCACACAAAGGGAGCACTAGGAAAAAAGACGAGACAAAGGATGTATAAGAACCAATTTTGGCTTGGAGGTAGATTTTTTAATATAGCCTCACCAAGGTTGGGTGCCCGAACGCAATGCAAGGCAAGTTCGGAAGATGGGCACCCAAACACAACGCAAGGAGAGTTCGCAACATGGGCGTGCAAAAGCACAAAGAGCCGTAACAAAATGCACCAAGATCCTGTCCAAGGTTGGGCGACCAAGGGCAAGGCAAGACAAATTGGAAATAGGGGCACCCAAACGCAATGCAAGGCCAGTTGGCAAGATAGAAGCGAAATGCATGAAGAGTCTCAACGAAATGCACAAACAACCGCAACAAAATGCATGATGAGCTGTAATGAAACACACGAAGAGCCGTAACGAAAAATGACCAAACAAGGGAGCACTGGGAAAAAAGATGAGCTGGAGGATAGATAAGAACTAATTTTGGCTTGGAGGTAGATTTTTTAATACGGCCTCACCAAGGTTGGGTGCTCGAAAGCAATGCAAGGAAAGTTCACAACATGGGTGCCCAAACGCAACGCAAGGTGAGTTCGCAACATGGGTGCCCAAACGCAACGTAAGACGAGTTTGTAACATGGGCGCCCAAACGCACGAAGAACCATAACGAAACTCATGAACAACATGGGCAAGGCAAGGCGATTTGGAAAGAGCAGCACCCAAATGCAACGCAAGGCCAGTTGGCAAGATGGGTGCCCAAACACACGAAGAGAAGTAACAAAATGCATGAACAACCATAATGAAAATGACCACACAACACAAGGTAGAACTAGGCAAAAAGACGAGATGGATGATGGATAAGAACCAATTTTGGCTTCGAGGTAGATATTTTAATACGACCTGTCAAGGCAAGGCAAGGCAATAAGAGGCAAGGTAGGGCAAGGAAACATGAGGTAGGGCAAGGGAAGGCAAGGTTCCAAGAGGCAATAAAAGGAAAGGTTCTAGGAGGCAAGGCAAGGGAAGGTGCAAGGGAGGCAAGGCATGGCAAGGAAAGGCAAGGTGCTATGAGTCAAAGCAAGGGAAGGTGCCAAGAGGTAAGGAAAGGTGTGTCAGCATGAGGAGACCTCACGAAAATTTGGGAATGGCCACATGAGTCAGTGGCAGGCAGGAAGAGAAGACAACCACCGAATAAGGAGTAAAGTTGGTCACAACTTAACTTTTTTAGGGCGGCCTAGGCAAGGCAAGGTGTCGGGATGCAAGGCACAACGAAAAGTGCCCAGAGGCAAGGCAAGGCAAGGTAGTGCTAGGCAATAAGATGAGCCAATCTTCAGATAAGGAGTGAAGGTGGTCACAACTACACTTTTTTAAGATGGCCTAGGCAAGGCAATGCAAGGAGAGGTTCGCGAGGAGGAAAGACAATGCAAGGTAGTGCTAGGAAAGAGGACGAGTCAATCACCGGATAAAGAGTGAAGGTGGTCACAACTCAACTTTTTTAAGATGTCATAGGTGTTTGCACCCAATTCGTCACTATGTGAGCAAATTATGAGTGCTTACATGCCCAGTTGGGCTCTGCTAGGCATGACAACTGTGAGGTAAAAGGTTAGAAAGAAAAACAACAAAGCTATTAACAAAAATTAAACTAAAACCAATAAAAAATATGAGCATATAAAACAAATGAAAAATAGAGACAAATGGACCAATATCACCAATGTATAAGTTGATCTGTTGATGAAATCCAAAGACACACAAAGAAGAAAGGGGACTTGGGTCCCTCCTTTCTCCAATGGAAGGCTCTTGAGGCCCTCAAAGTTTTTTCTCCTTGCAATGAAAAGATGAAAATGTGGGTGAAAGAACTCCAAGATTATTCACTCAAGTGAGGGGTGAATAACTTATGAAATGCAGCCTACAATGTGTGTTGCCAAAGAATGAGCCTCTAGCAATCTCAACAGCATAACAGTATGAATAATTCCTTGAGAAAATGGTGGTCATTCATGGCTTTTTATAGCCAAGCATTGGGTTATTATGTGGCCTCTTTTGAATGTGAAAAGGGGCTCTTTAGGGCACACTTAGGTCTTTGACCAGCCCACCATGAGGATTGAGCTCAGATTTGATGTCAAATCGACTTGGGAGCCGATCCATTAGTGGTTGGGAAGCCGACCAGTTTCAATAAATGTGTCGTTTAGCAGGCGCGCGGGTTTTTCACCAAACAGCCGCGCCTTGTGCACATATGCGCGCCCTGTACGAAGTTGTTACGTGCATACGCACGCGTGCCCAAAGGATGTAAAGCGCCTTGCAATTTTTTGGCCATTTTGTATAGTTTTGACCCTTTTGCTGTGCTGTGGGATTAACCTTGTGCCATGAATGACTTCTTTTCTGTTTTGACGATGCGGAGTTCTGGTTGCCACGTGCGGACGAAATTTCAGTGATAACAGATGCCCCCTAATGGATGAGGTTAGGAGCAAAATGTATAGCCGAAATCCATCAATGTTTCTTTTACGGAGAATGGTGTTGTAAGGGAGAGCAAGAATGGGACCGTGTAGAGCAATCCGTTGGAGAAGAAAGGAACTTGTAGATCCCGACCTTCTACAAGGTGTGTAACGATATACAAGTGTGTACAAACGAGGCGGGCATGCCCCATGCTCGTTACGATGTAACTCTGTAGAAAAATGTTTGAAGTGTTGGTGTAGACAACTGCAGTGCCCTCGGGGACGGAATGATAAAGGCAGAAGATGATTCTGCAATGGAACATACTCTGAACCGGTGGTAATGGTCGTGGAAATAAGCAGCGACGATGATGTGGGAAATAGTGGCCCGGCCAAGTTCATAGGTCTTCGGCGACGGATAATACAAACTGCAATAGTCGCACAGTAAGACCCACCGCAACATGAGAAAGTGATGGCGTCGAATGTTATGGGGGTCAACGACATCAGGGAGCAATGGTGTTTCCCCCTGTGTCGTCCGAGATCTCTCATTGAATGGAAAATGAGAATCAAGATACTGTCATCCTTTTGGAAAAGTCTGTTGATGTCGACAAAAGGAGGACGCGACTCCCAGAAGCAAGGGGCTTTGTGGGATCGACGGTGGTGAAGAAGTGGCAGAGGAACATGGATGAAGTCGAGAAATGGGAAGACTCAAAACTGCCCTTAGTTGGAGGGTATATGATAGAAGGAATGGCCGCAACCATGTGACAGGATCAAGTGTCAGGGGGATGACAAGATCAGGGATAAGCTGTGCCAGAGGCTGGACAAGGTGAACAAATTCAGAGGGTAAAGGTAAGTGACCTGGGTAGTACTCTGAAAACATAGACGATGTCGACGGGGGAAAATGAGAAGTAATGCTCCAACCAAGGGTGACATGGGTTGCGTGTGGCCAAAAAAGGAAAGCGGGTCGCCAACGGTGACGACAAAAGTAAAGACTGGGAAAAAGGCATTTGTATAATAAATAATGAATAAATTGGGGGAAGATGTACAAATACAGAAACGGGTGCCCCAGTGTGAAATGAGTGCCCCAGTGAGGGCAGAGACTTCAGGAAAACTGATGAAGGGTGGGGGCCCCATTGGCGAGTTTCTGTATGAGGTAGGTGAAATGGAGATAGGTTCGTAGATGGGAAAACTGATGATGGATGAAATGGAGGGTTCATGATCCTACGGATGTGCAGGTAAAGAAAAGAACATGACCATCAAGCGGTGTGCTGGGAGTCCATATGGGAAGCTAGCAAAATGAGGAGAAGAAGTATGTGGTTAATTCGCAACATGATGAAAGACTATCGGGACTCCCATCCCTAAAGGGCGATGAAGAACAACATGAGTGTCAAAAGTGCTAGAAGGTGCTATGAATGGGACAATTCATGTGGGTGAGAATGCTACCGGGTAACAGTACTGAAGATGCAACTGGAGGTGTGAGTATTGTAGAGCCAGGAATGGGTATCCTAAAGGCCAAGATCAGAGGGTGTGACTGGAGTGTAAATGCAAGACAGCGGGAGAGACTACATGCCAGTGCTGAGTATATACCTGAAGGAATGATGTAAAGAGATGGTGGATCAAGTACCTGCACACATAACAACCAAATACCCAACGTGAACAATATCTGAAGAGAATACCAAATATAAACATGTATTAGATAAATGTGACAATGTGCGTGCGTACCTGGCCATGATGTGAAAAAAGGGCACCCCGGAGGCTCAGGATGAAAAGTGGCCCAGGGACAACCATGATGTAGGTGGCGGGATGATGATCCCGTGGCTGAAGACGGTGCGAAAAACGGAAGCCGTGGGCTCCCAGAATGGTGAGTGGAAGTTTAGGAAAAACCCTATATATAGCTGTAGGGCCCACTTTTCCACCTCATTTGTACTTGCTGCGACAGTGAGTTCCAGAGTAGATCCAGAGGAGATTGAGTGATTCCGAGAGCACGAGACATCCATTTCCCGACGTGCAAGATTCAGGTTAGTGGTCGGAACATCCTGCATAGTTGTAGGTTTCTAATTTTTGGGCAGGGTAGGTACGGGGGTCGTACGAGGGTTTTAGGGGGTGTTTGGGTAGAGGGTGGTCCCACATGCACGGGCGACTTAGTGGAAGGCACGTATGGGTGCGTGCCGATACACTGAATATGCGCACATGTGTGCGCGTGTGTAGGAAAATAAGGTGCGCCTCAGGGGCGCGCCTGTGAGTTGGACAGGCGCGCATGAGTGCGCGCCTGTGGGATGAACAGGCGCGCTCACGAGCGCGCCTGTGGGTATGACAGGCATGTGTTAGAGCGCGCCTGTATAGCCGACATGTGCACTCATGAGCGGGCCTGTGGGAAAAATAGGCGCGCGTGTATACGCGCCTGTATAGTGAACAGATGCGCATGTGGGCGCGCCTGTGGGTGGTAAAACCGCGCCTTTGAGGCAAGGTTTCAGGGTGAAAAATTAGCTCTTTTTTGATGTTTTGGAGGATTTTCTAAGCTAATATAGGACTCTGGGCTGTGTGCAGGTAGCGAGCAGTGACCATGGACGTTCGATGGCATGAGCGAGACTGGGCACCGCTACGAGAGGCTGTGGCCAATGCACCGCCGACAGTTCGGGTGGCAGTTCGGGCGGCTTTAGCAACCCGTGGGTTGCTAAATTTCTTTGATTGCTCATTGATACGGTCGCAGGAGTATCTGCTCCAGTTTTTTATCGAGATGTGGAGTCCTGATCGACATTGCTTCCTCGTGCGAGGAGAGGAGATCGCCTTCACTACGGTGGAGGACATCTATTTTTGACGAGGCTTCCCTTCCGAGGAACACCGTTGCCGGCAGATCCTGTGCTACCAAGGGACACTCCTCTGGAGACAGTCGCCGAGCGATACTGCTCAGGCGAGCACTATATGACGGGATCGGAAGTGAGCATCAGTGGGATAGATGTCCTGCTGCATCGTTGCATAGCAGCGATGATAGTTCAGGTATACGGGTCCCGAGCGCCTCACCAGATTAGTGGTGGGGAGCTGATTGTGATGGAGAGGGTTGTGGTGGGCCGTGAGTGGTTCGCCTGGGGTTTGACCCTTCATGCGCGGATGATCGCGCAACTGGACCGCTGTCGGTCCACAAGCGCCGGGGAGTTCGCTTTTGGCTCCGTCCTGGTGGCCTTTTTCTTAGAGAGGGTGCCTATGCTGCGCCCGAGGGTGTTACTGGAGGCACCAGGGGTACGATAGTCGCGTTTGAGGCGGTGGGCACAGATTTTGGTTCGCCACGGTGGTGGCGAAAGCGGACACTATTTTACTACGCAGGCAGTGCAGATATGGCGGCAGATGCCGCAGGTTATGCTGCAGTCCCCCTATGCTAGGGTAGACTTCTGGGGGGACCCGGAGATGGTATTGCCTCCTGGGGAGGGGTTTGACCACAGAGGTATGTTGTGCATTTATATGTTTTGATTTATGTTATGAGTTTGATATACTAGTGCATATGTTTGATGTATGGACACTGATACCATTTGTTGTTGCTTGTTTTGTGCATGTGCAGATTTGGCACCTCGTGGGTGTGAGGTGGAGCTGTACAGACCGTCGGTGCAGCCAGAGGGGAGGGCTCCACGTGGAGAGAGACGCGGATGGGAAGAGGCTGCGGGGCGACCTGCAAATGCTGCGACACTGACGAGGAAGCACCGATTTGATGACCCTGGTGCGGGGCCATCGCATTTTCCTCCGGCGGTAGCCGGAGGTGATGATGATGATATCTGCCGTCGTTTTGAGACGGTGTTTCGAGACATGCCTGAGGGCATGTGGAATCGCATCCAGGACGAGGAGTTCCTGGAGCAGTGTATAGGATTACCGCTGACATGGCAGTCTATTATGTGACGAGCAGTTGTGCTCGCCGCCATGACGAGTGGATGCCTGCCACTAGGGCAGGAGGGTCCTGCAAGTGCGCCCCCACCACCGCCTGAGGCAGGTAGCGGTGGGCCACCACCATCTCCTGAGGGAGGTGCAGCTGGGGGTGTGATAGAGGCCCCCTGATTGTATGTATTTTGTACACTATTTTTGATAGGTTGGTGAGCCGATGTTGGTACCATGATGTGGCACGGGCCGGTGGGCCAATTGTATTTTTTGTATATGTAAACATTTTCGATGGTCGAGGAGGCCCACATATATATATATATATATATATA